>JAJOOS010081080.1:0-10293 GCA_029582725.1 Solanum chiquidenum | reverse complement strand
CAGAGCCAAACCAACTTCTTTCTCTTGTTAAGGATTCTAATTGACTTCTATGATCCACGTCATCAAGAACAATTAGAACCTTCTTTGACCCAAGTCTTTCTTTGATTAGATTAACACCTTCAGCAACACTATCAACTTCAAATTCCTTAGTTTTGAGGATTTGATTAAGTAGTTTCTCTTGAAGCTTGACTAGACCCGATTCTTCAGTTTTTGATCTAATGTCAGAAAGGAAGCAACTACCATCAAACTGTTGAAATATTTGATTATAGATAGCTTTTGCCAAAGTTGTTTTTCCAATTCCACCAACGCCACATATACCAACCATGTGAACTTCATGCTCACCTCCACTTTGCAGTAACACCTCTATATGTTTGATAGGAGAATCTAATCCAATTGGGTAATGAGCAACATCTAGAGGTGTCTGGTTAACCTCTTGCAGAACTTGTTTTATAATACTTTCAATAAACTTAGATTCATGCCTACAGTTTTTGCAACAATAAATACTTGAGTATTTTAAAATATTTGATGAACAAATTAAAAACCAATAGCCAAAAGACAACAGAGGTTATAGAATGGAGATTATCCCTTGTCCCAATCTACAGTTTGATTTGACACGAAGTTTAAGAAATATAAAAAGACTTTACAGTGTTCCATAATTAACCAACTTATAAGCTTAGGCAAACGCTTAAATTCAAAATTTAATAGTTGAATTAAGAAGTCTTACCCATCAGCAATATTTCTCAAATCCCATCCAGATAAATTTGCCGCTTCAGTAAGTGCAGCTTTCCACTTTTCCATTCTTTCAGCTCCAACCAATCGTTCCTTGTGTTTTTCCAAAGCTTCGTCAAAGGATCCAGTTTGCCTTCGCACTTGAGAAGGATCAACATCATAGAAAATAGGCAAAACTACCTGATTTAACCTCTGTTTGCAATCGAGAATTTTGACAAGTTCATCAAGACACCAACTAGACGAAGCATAATTTTTCGAGAAAACAACAATGGCAATTCTAGATTGTTCAATTGCTTTGTCAAGTTTGTTTGAAATGACGTCTCCCTTTCTCAATTCCTCATCATCTATGAAAGTATTAACTCCAACTTGACATAATCGGAAATAAAGATGACCAGTGAATTTTTTGCGAGTATCTTCACCTCTGAAACTGAGAAACACATCATAAGATAAGTTGGAAGAAGAAGATGATTCTCCTTGAGTATTCATATTTGATGACAATAAATTAAAGGGATTTTTAGTCATTTTTTTTGTTTAATTAATTAAATAGATATGTGAAGCAGCTATTTATATACCCACAAGTAATTGTTTGTTCCTGGAAATTTAATTTTGGGTCAAGTCATTTACAAGCCCCAAAGAAGGTTAACAGAAATGAAAGGGAAGTTTCCAAGATATTTCATAGACATTTTTAGTTCACTTTTATTTGTCCACACGTTATTAAAAATAAATTAAAAATAATGATTATTTTTATTTGTACAGTTAAAAAATAATCAATTATAATAATTTTTATTTTTTTTTCTTTAAAAAAATATGTATCATACTTCCAATAATTCACTTATGGACCAGTGAGACCCTAGTAGATAATGAGTGACTTGCTTTCACATTAATTGTCAGCACAACTCTATCAGTCTTCTTTTTTCCATCTCTTTTACACTATCGACAAGTGGATTGAAATAATTGATCAAAATTCATTTAGGAGTCATCTGTCAATGGGATGAGATGATGCCAACGTAATCATGATCATATATTATATGAAATATCCTAAGGAATACAAAGTCAAGTATCTTCTAGAGTATGATCGAAATTTCAGCGACATACTTTAACTAAACTAAGGTCATATTATCTCCGAACTTATTTTTTTTGTTGTAATTTTGTACCACTTTTGGCTTATGTATCAAGAAAAATGAATTCACAAATCAGATGATTAGATCCAACTAATTGCTCAAAAAGCTACAAACTGCAGTTAAAGAGAAATAACACCAAAAGAATAAACAAAGAAAACAAATAGCTTATAGAAACTTGATAACCGTACAAATAAAAGATAGAACATACATATTAGACTGTATTTAAAAGAATATTTTACATATAAAGTTTTTGAACTAATAATATAAATGTTCCACAAACTAATTTCCGCAATCAGATACAAGCATATAGAAATTTATAATTAAACAAAATGCTCATTCCAAGTATATAGTCGCTGGCAAACAACTAGAGATAATTTACTAACCAAAGATAAAGATAAAGAATTTACTGACTTTATTTCCTTGTAGAACATCACGGACATCTTGAGGGTCGAACAATCTACTCCGTTTTCCAGGTATATCGAGATTCCATGCAAACAATTTCTCTTCCCATATCCCTCACTAGATCATGCATCCTCAAACAAAGTTCATCCCTTTGAAGCAAGTGTCTTTTGACTAAAGTTGCAATTGCACTTTCAGAATAAAAACCACATGCATTTAATGTTTTGGTAACTTCATCATTAGAAAATCCATAAAAGGTGCATGCAATATCAAGGAAAACACTTTGAGTATCGGAATCAAGTCCATCAAAGCTTATCTTGAGGATCTTTTGAATATCACAATGAGGAATTGCTCTTAGTTTTTCGAACTCGCATCTCCATTCTTCTACGGATCTCCCTTGCAAATGTGACCCTAATGTCACAAGAGCTAATGGTAGCCCACCTGAATATTTGATTACGTCTTGTGCCAGCTCAACATATCCTTGTGGTGGAGAAAGACTGTTGAAAGCACGATGAGACAAAAGTTGCAGAGACTCAACTGGATATAGTAGTTTGGCCTCATATCTCTCATTTTCTCTAAGCCCACATAGCAAATGCTCGTCTCGGGTTGTAATTAATTATTACACAACCAGAGCCAAACCAACTTTTTTCTCTTGTTAAGAATTTTAATTGGCTACTATGATCCACGTCATCAAGAACAATTAGAACCTTCTTTGAATCTACTCCAACTGGGTGCCAAGCAACATCTAGAGGTGTCTGGATGCTGACCTCTTGAGCAACTTGTTTTATAATACTTTCAATAAATTTTGATTCATTCCTACATTATTATTGTTTTGGCAAAACCAGAAGTTAAAACAAAAAAAAAACAAGTAAATAAAACTTCGCATTTGATGAACAAATCAAATTCAATAGCCAACGCATAACAGAGTGGGATGATTGACAATTTTGACCCAATAGGTACTTGACGCTTAGTACAACAAAAACGGATTTTTGCGACAATAAATATGTACATTAAGAAAGAATGCTAAAGCCTTTAACAACATTAGTTAATTGTCATTAGATCCAATGTCGCTACAGGCTTTAGGGACACTTACAAAGAATGTTGATTGCCACTAAAATTACATATTTAGCAACAATTGTCGTTAATTAATTAGCTGCTAAAGATCATTTTTGGTGTAGTGACTTGACAATAAGGAGATAAGGTTGAAGAAAACAAATGGCCTTCGTTCTCTTCATACAGGACATTTGAGAAAACAACAATGGCGACCCTAGATTATTCAATTGCTTTCTCAAGTTTGATTGAAATGACTTCTCCCTTTCTCAACTCTTCATCATCTATGAAGGTATTAACTCCAACTTGACACAATCTGAAATAAAGATGACTGGTGAAATATTTGCGCGTATCTTCACCTCTGAAACTCAAAAATATATCATAATGATAATAGAAGTGGGAAGAAGTAGATGATTCTCCTTTTACAAATTGAGTATCCATGTATTGAACTTTGGTGTGATGTAAGGATGAAATTTAAGTTTTATTTGTCCAATAAATATATTAAAAATTAAAATAAATATCCATTTTTAGCTATTCAATTTGCAACAATTAAGATAAACTTTACTACTATTTAATTTCTAATTTAATCTTGTTAGTCGGCTTGTGTCGTTGGACATCAACATAGTCGTTGACATGTCACTACGTGCCGACATAAATTATTATCATTTTGCAATATATTATCTAAAATGCTAAATTTATTATATTTAAAATTGTTTATCTTATATTTAAATAATATATTATGTTGTTTGTTTTGATAAAGAATTAATAGAAGTTTAATTAGTACTTCCTTCGTCCACTTTTTATTGTCATAGTTTCCCTTTTAGAGTCAAAAACTTTGCCTAATATTTTATAATGTATTTTTTCATCATATTAATATGCAAAAAAATGCAATTTATAGTTTTTGAATATCTAAAGTTTTTGTTTAAAATATCTAAAGAAGACCCTGCTCGTCATGTTTAATGGTGGACCAGAACTTATCTTTACATTCATTTTTTCCTAAGAATGAATGCAGAGAGCAAATTGAAAAGACAAGATTTTGAGTAATGAGATCACTGGCAGCATCATCAGTCTGCAGCACCTTCAGCTGACAACAAAGAGAAGTAGCTACGAAGAAAAGTCTACTTGGCCTCATCAAAAAGTAAGTTTCTTGTGGCAGTTCAAGGTTTTCTTTACAAGCCTCAGTCACAGTGGCAAAGTAGCAAGCCACAAGACGGTTTGATATGTTGCGCAACCACAGATGCGGATGCAAAAGCAACTCACAGATTGCTTCCCACAGATCCTATGAGATGTCAGTAAAAATAATAGTCAGAAAACAAATATGAATTTATCCAAAGAACAGGACAAGTTATTGGCAATCTGGAAATGGGAGTGTGGTAGCTGTGGAGCGTACTTTCCCCAGTACAACAATAACATACCTAGTGAAATTCCACTAAGTGGGGTCAGGGAGGGTAGAGTGTACGCAGTCCTTACACTACTTCGTGGAGGTAGAGAGACTGTTTCCAAAAAACCCTCGGCTCAAATGCATCAAACCAAAGTAAGAGTATCCTCTTCAAACTCTAAGCACTTGATTTTCAAATACTTCTTAACTTTACACCTCGTCCGTAGTTGCAAACTATCTTTTGGCATGCTGCCTAAGTTTGAGGACCAAAGCAATTTCACCGAAGTGGTTTTAGCTACACCAAAAAGTAATTCATTTCTTAAATTGATAAATCTTAGATTTAGCATATCTAAAAATAAAAAATCAATAAATCAATAATATATACACCAAATTGAACTGACCAATGTGCATCCGAAGAATTAGGGTTTGGTTGGTGGACTAGTGCCATACTCACTACTCAGTGTGTCTTCCACTATGAAAGAAAAAAAAAAAAGACACGATAAAAAGTAGGGATAAAGATCCGGTCAAGTATAATTGGGTCAAGTAATGTTCAATGGCCTTATAAATTCATGCCATGTGTACATAATTTATGGTTGAGATCCATTTAAATTATATACTCATCTTAATAATAAAAACAACAAAGCCGTCAACTATTTTTATTTTTTAAAACTATCAAATAAAGCAATTAAGTGTATCCAAGCTAATATTTTCAAGAAAAATAAAATTAAGATTGGCGGGATTATGCGGACTTCCTGACTTTAATTTTTACCCACCAAACCTCGTACCTTTTGAGAAGACCATACCAATCAATTGAAAATATGCATTCATTTAATAGTCGAAATGTAAAGTAGTACACAACAAATAAGAGAAAGAGTAGTAACGAAAATGAAATAATGCAATAATCGGAGCAAAAAACAATAGTGATAGTCGATATCGGAGAGAAAGAAACTAAAAGAATAGTGTTAATATTGCTTTATTTGATAGTTTTACAAAATAAAAATAGTTGATAGCTTTGTTGATTAAGATGAATATATAATTTAAATGAATCTCAATCATAAATTATTATATAGTACACATGGCATAAATAATCTATAAGGCCATTGAACATTATTTGACCTAATTATACTTGACTGGATCTTTATCCAAAAAGTAGTAGAAATAATTGAACCAAATGTACCAATCCACAAAAAAAATAAAAAAAATATGGAAGGTCCAAATTTCATAAAATTGTTCTGTTTCTTCACTTTTTTTCTTACCATTTTATTTATAATTACATTTGCTAATAGCCAATCACAATGCAATGATACAATAGCTAAGTGTAATGAAGATATGGAGTTTTTAATGGAATCTGAAATTAGCAAAAAATTTCTTGCAGAAAGAAAAAAATATATTTCGCTTGGAGCTTTGAAAAGAGATCAACTAACGGCGGCGGAAGCGGTCAACCGTATTCGCGGAGCTGCCTTCCACCAACGTCGAATTCGTATGATATATTGGTGGTGCTATATTGATCATGTAATTTGTTGATGGATTCATTTTTTTTGAGTCACTAATTAATTAGTTATTAGAGGTTGAGTTTTATGTATTTTAGATTCCGACTTGATTCTTTAATTTTTGTTTACTAAATTCATGATAGATTGTTTATATATATTAAGTGAATAGCTAAAGTTATGTTATTGAGTTTTATTGAATTCATAGCTTTTATGATAGATCTGATATGTTAGTTACACTTATGGAATTTTTCATTGGATGAGAACTAGGATAAAGATATTTTTTTGGAATTGATGTTTTTGGTTGATGAACGAAAAATATGTTTTAGCAAATCAAGTTATAGTAGTTGGATGAAAATTTTTAGTATTACATATTGGCCAGTTTCTTAATTTCATGGAATTTCTTGTGCGTTGAATTGCTAGGTGTATCTACATACATCATTCTAAATTCATCAAAAAAAAAATTTAGTATACTAATATACTAGATAAATACATATATGAGCTTATATACATCGATTGATGGTGAAAAAAACATATTTATACAATCAATCATTATAGGCAAATCTTTATAACAAACATCAATTAATTCACAAGTTTTGTGCTATTAATGCTAATATAAGCTCTTAGACTCCTACCGCTTTTCTAGTGTGTTGTGGGTAGAGATGACAAAATTCGTCAAAATAAAATATAATTCGCCCAATCCGTTCAAAAATTTTCAGGTTGGGAAAGAGTTGTATTTATTGATGGGTTATAAAATGGGCAAGAGCAACTTTCACATATAGCAAACACAAAATTTATATTTGTATGCTATAGCAAAATTTGCATAATTGCGCTCCATAGCAAACATATATATGTATAATTCACTATACATATACAAAAGAAAGCAGTTGTATACAAAAGATCAATTGTATAATCTATGTATGTATAAAACGAGAAAGAGAGAAAGGTAAAAGAAAACTAGGTAGGGAAATATTTGTATTGTATAATTATAAGTGTATAGGACGAAGATATATGTATTTGCATGTGTATATACATTTTTCTCTCGCTTTATACAAACAAAAGCGCAATTTATACATTTCGTTTCTGTTTGTATAAGCGAGAGAAGAGAGGGTGGCGAGCGAGATTTGGGAGAGGGGAGAGAGGGAAACGAAAATATATGTATATATACAATTTCCTCTCGCTTTATACAAACACAAACACATTTTATACATTTGTGTTTGTATAAAAGCGAGATAGGCGAGCGGAGACTGCCACCAAACGAGAGTGGCGAGTGAGATTCCACCAGGGAGAGTGGCAAAAATAACAATAGTTTGCTATAGAGTACAATTAAATCAAAGTATATTTATAGCATTTAATTTAAATTAATAATTTGCTTATTATATACAATTTTCCCAATGGGAAATGCCCAAGTTGACCTGCAATAGGCCAATAACCCAAATTGACCCGTTACTCAGCCCAAACCCGACCCATTACAAGTCAAGGTCAACTTCACAATAAATAATGAGATTAGCAAACAAATTACCATTTTTTATTCCATTGTGTTTGCAAAATATTAATTATTACAAGTTTAACAAAATTAGAAGCATATTTTTATTGTTTACATCAAATTGATGAATTATAATATTCATTATCAATTCATTTCTTCGAGTAGTGCGTACTCACCTCAATTTAGGTAGAATCTTTTGAATCTAGAAATTCAAGCAAATTTTTTGTTAATCGTAATTTTTTTTATATATCTTTTAAATATTTTGAATTATCAATTATTGTGACTTATTATATTTTTTACATGATTTTAAATATGTAAATTAAGGTTTCATATCCAATTTTATAATCAAATTTAAATTGTGTGATTCTTGAAATTCGAATTATATCACGTAAATTGGTTACAGGGAGATGTATGTTGGAGAGGTACAATCTGTGGGTCCCATATTTCCATTGTTTTTTAAGGTACTAGGTAGGTGTGTACAATATAGCTAAGTACTAGGTACTTTTATAAATTAGCAAAATAATATAATACTCCAATCATACATAAATCAAAAAATACAAAGACCTACCCCAGATCAGATCTACATTGCAACCTCAAACTAATCAAAAATAGAGTAATTAAGTTTCATTTGAATATGATAGGTCACAAAAGGACATATATATTCCCTTCGTTTCAATTTATTTTTCTGGTTTTTAACTTCACACGAAGTCTAAGTAAGTAAAGAACACTTCTAAATCTCGTAGTCTTAATTTAAGATATGTAGAATGTACCAAAGTTAGAACGATAGTTGCCAAAAGAGGAAAACGACATTCATTTTTGAAACGGACAAAAGAGAAAAGTAAGATAAACAAATTGAAACAGATAGATTATTTCTATATATCTATGAGCAGTAGTTGACCTTAACAAACTCATCTATCTGTTTAAGGCTCTTAAAACTGATAACAATTATATTCGACAAGCATTGTGGAGTTCTAAAGCTGAATTTCGACAATGGATTATGATCTATTGAGTGAGAAAAAGGCGTTTGATGATTCAAAAACCGGCGTTAAGGGACTAGTTGATGCTGGAATAGTCGATATTCCACGAATTTTTATTAGGCCACCTGATGAACTTGTTGATGAATTGAATCAATGCAAGTTACAAGTTCCAGTTGTGGATTTCAGTGGCATAGAAATTCAGGATCGGCGTAAGAAGATAGTTGATGAAATGAAAGAAGCATCAGAGAAGTGGGGATTTTCCAGCTGATAAATCATGGAGTTCCTTCGAGTGTTTTGGAAGGAATGATTGATGGTACTCGTAAATTTCATGAGCAAGATGTTGAAGTAAAGAAAGAGTACTATTCGCGTGATAGAACAACACGAAGAGTTAGATATGAGAGCAATCTTCATTTGTATCAATCACACACCGCGAATTGGAGGGATACGTTGAACATTTCTATGATACTTACTGGTCATATTGAACCTGAAGAAATACCGGTAGTTTGCAGGTAACTAACTATATCTATACTTATGCGTGCTCTCGAATTGCAATTCTTTGTGTCCTGTTTTATGCCTGCAGGGCATTGAATTTTTAGTAAGAACATATGTACTTTTTCTTCTTTTTCAAAAAAATGTTTGTAGTGATCAATCTGGCAGTCCTCGAGGCGTTGTTTAAGTCTAACAGAGTAGAACTGTTGAAAAATATGCATAGCGGAAGCATTTCAGAATCATACTCCTTACTCAAATGAATGATAGATAACATAGCAAAGTGAACAAATATCTTCCAGTAGGTTGGACACCAGTTATGTGGTCTTCTGTAGTGATCCCAAATTAATACCCAAACTCTTTCAATACTTGAGTGGGAAGACCTCGTTCGTTATAGCACTTGACTCATGATACATGATCAACAGTACTCTGAAAAGATTCCGTCTTTACGATTATTTGACATGTTAGTCAGGGTTATCTAAACTTAGTGATGTCTGATATTTTCTTAATAATGTCCAGGAATGAATCCATTGAGTACATCAATCATGTTAGAAAACTTGGAGGCACACTTCTTGACTTACTATCAGAAGCTCTTGGGCTAAAACCGGACTACTTGAAAGCGATGGAATGTGACAAAGGCAAAACATTGGTATGCCATTACTACCCGGCATGCCCACAGCCAGAGCTAACTCTTGGTACCGATAAGCACACAGATCCTGATTTTCTCACCATTCTGCTACAAGATCAAAGTGGTGGAGCGCTGCAAGTCGTGCATGATAACCAATGGGTCGATGTTGAACCGATTGAAGGAGGCTTGGTTGTTAATATTGGTGACTTTCTTCAGGTTTGCAACAAAACACACTCCTAATATTTAGTGATAATGTTAAAAAATAGACCTGAAATATCATGTGTTTGCGAGTTCCCTACCTGAACTATCACCAATTATTTATCAAAATACACTTCGACTAGTATCTAATGGTGCATGGTGTACACTCTCTTTTTTGGTTTAAAATGGTGCCAAAAGAAACTACTTGGATTTTTTTTGTAGGAGACAATGGTCAAAAACACACTTGAAGTATCACTTTTTTGCGAGTTTCCCACCTGAACTATTAGGTGTGTTTGTGTTCTCTACCTGTACTACCACCAACTATTTATGAAAACATACCTTGAAATTAGTAAG
>JAJOOS010081078.1:0-19827 GCA_029582725.1 Solanum chiquidenum | reverse complement strand
CAACTAGTCAACTCATGAAATATTTTAGCAACTCATCATATATGCATATAAACATGAGAGACATCATCATGAAAACTCATTTTCTCATTTAACAAGAATTCAACTTAAAGCATGCATCATTATAAGGAGAAATATAGAAACTCATCTTTTTTTCACACAAGACTCCAAAAACCATGCATCATGCTTCTACAATTCTATGACTCAAGCTTGATTAGGAATAGAAAAAAGAGACAAGAATTTCCAAACTCACCTCAACTCATCATTCAACATACCATCCCCCACTTAGGAGAAACCCATCTAAACCAACACAAAAGGATTCCAACACAAAACTAGAAATTATGACTTACCGACACATTTAAAAATTCATACGTTAGGCTCTAGTTTCACCTGTCTATATTTTTTTTTTAGGGTCGCTACACATACCTAGAATAAGATCAAAATCTACCATGTCTAACTCGACTAAGTCAGCCATGGTGTCCTTGTGATTGACAGAAATGGTACAATCATGATAAACTCTCTTGGCTAGAATAGACTCACTAATAGGTGTAGAAACACTGAAGGGCTCAAGAAGTTGCTCAAAAAGAATATCAAAATTCATGGAACTATAAGGAGTCACAAAATATAGACTCGCTCCTGGATCTAGCAAAGCATAAACATCAAAAGCAAAGACTTTGATCATACTAGTGAAAACATCTGGCGAATTCTCTTGCTCTTGGCTACTAGTGATAGCATATAGACGGATTGATCCTCCACCTGTTCTTGAAGTAGCCCCTCTAAGAGCAGCTCTGTAACACCTCTGAAATCAGACTTTGACTTTTTGGTAGAAAAAGGTGAAACACCGAGAGGTTCACTGGCAGTGATCACAACCACGGTCTGTCACCATCATCGGGGTTCACACCCACTCAGAAGTGGTGGACCACCGAGCCCTTCACGGGCCGTAGAATACCACACAAGCCGTGGGAGGGCTCGTAGAGAAAGGACAGAAACCACCAAAACTCAGGCATAAGACCATGGAGCCGTTCACGGGCCATGGTCTTGTTGACGGGCTGTGGTTGCGTCTGTGAACCTGAGCGAGCAGACCCCAACCCAAGTGAAGAACTACGATTGCCTTCACAGTCCGTGGTCTTTCACAAGGGCCGTAGTAGGGCTCGTGAAAGGTCAACTCCCTGAATAAGTAGACATTGTCCAACAACCACGACCCACTTGATGGACCGTGGTCCCAACGACAGACTGTTAGTGGCGCCGGGGTCGGCCTCATAAGATTTTAAGTTGGGGTGGTTTTGGTCTTTTGCCCTATGTGTTGGACAATTAAACTACGTCATTTAACCCCTAAACTACATCGTTTTACTCAGTTTAAGCCTAGTAATTTAGTCAGAACTTACCCAAAATGATTATTCTCCCAAAATCATCAAACTTGGAGCAAAAAGGAGAAGAAAGAAGCGACAACCTCTCAAGAACACGCAACAAGTTTTCTTTATTTCCAGCCCCAAAATCGAAAGATTTCTCTGTGAATTTCATCACTAGGTATGTGGGATTTCATTGGGTTTCTTTCATCCACTAGGTCCCTAGAATTCAGTCAGATTCTTGATTCTCTATATCTTGTTCAAACCCAGGGTTTCTAAAACCTTGGATAATTATTGTAATTTAGTTGTTTTAGTATTCGTAATTGAATTATCATCTTTTCTTGGAAAGTTTGCTTAGTTCCTTACATGAAACTCATAACCCTAGTTGTGTAGATTCTCTTAGTTCATGAATTACACTTGCTAGGTCAGTTAAACAGATAAACATGCTCTAATTTTCGAATGTTACATAGTTAGTTCCTAAATGTTGCATTCTCAGATTTGGATGTCAGAACATTGAGCTATCCAATATTTCAGTTAGTTGTGTCATATACATTTCCAGTTGGGAGTAGGCTTAGCACTGAGTTGGACTAGGGTTCAGCGTACCCTCATAGAGTGCCCAGTAGGTTTATAAGTCCCCTCTATGGGCACCAAAATTAGTAATCACGTTGGTCATGACTTTATACCCCTGACAAGGTATATTGGGTCCTCTCGATGGGGCCTATAAATCAGACTTCGCGTTTAGATCATGTAGTTTTATGTCGGTTAATAGTAGCTCCCATAGTAAGACTCTGGTGCATTTGACAAAGTTTTCAGTCTACATTCTAGTATTCAGTCTCAATATGTCATGTTCATGATTAGCACTTGGTCATTGCATTTAGCTCTGTTTTCAGTTATATTTCAGTATTTATATTCTGTTCAGATTATATCATTGTTCAGTTATGCATTTTTCAGCTTATCTATTTTGTTCATCTATTCTCTATATATTGCATGCTCAGTACATTCCATATACTGACACATACTCTGCGCTACATCCTTTCATTATGTAGGTTTAGGTATTCATCATCTAGATCACGCATAGATCGGTTCTCGATCCATATTCAGCAGCTTCAGTGGTGAGTCCTTATACTTCGAGGACAATAGACATGTTTTTCAAATTCAGTCTTTCATTTTAGTTTTCAATTTTTCTAGAGTTAGTTGAGGCATGTCCTAGCAACTCTAGTCAGTATAGGCTTTCCAGACATAGTATTAGACTAAGCTCTAGCTTTTGAGTAAATGTTTAGTATCACTTAACTCATAATAATTTTTTTATATATTAAGATCAGTTTTGGGTATTCCCCACTTTCAGTCATCTACTGTTTTAGCTTCCGCATAGTATATGTATTTCTCATTATGTTACAATATACTTATGATGTACCAGCTTCAGGGTTAGCTTGGGTTCACTCATGATCCTTGGTCCCGTGTTATGTTAAGGGAGTAGCCTCGGGGCGTGACAAAGTTGGTATCAGAGAATTAGGTTCAAGAGTCCTAGGATGTCTGAAAGTTGCATTAAGTAGAGTCTCTTTCATTGGTGTGAATGCACCACATCTATTGAGAGGGAGGCCACAAAGTGTTTTAGGAAAAAAATCACCTTTTTGCTATTCTTATCGTGCGTGGGTATGGTATGATCTTCTTTCTAATTCATCTTTATACGTTTCAGATAATTCCTCCTCGTAGAGCTAACACAAGAAATGCTAATGCACACAATGCTAACGAAATTCCTCCAATCCCAGACCTTGAGGTTTTGAATGCAGAATTTCAGAATGTGATCCAACTCTTGGCTCAGAGTGTAGCCAACCAGAACAATCAGCATGCCCAGTTCCTACAAACACTAATGTTGGATTAGCTGCAGCTAAGGATTGAGATTTTGTTCGGATGAATACACTTGAGTTTCTAGGGTTGCATGTTGGTGAAGACCCATAAAACTTCATTGATGAGGTTAAGAAACTATTTGGAGTGATACAAGTGACTTGTAATGATCGGGTGGAGTTGGCATCCTACCAGCTTAAGGATGTGGCTCACAATTGGTTCACTTAGTGGAAAGAAAACAGGGTTACGGATGTACCTCCTGTGACTTTGGAGAGTTTTACTGGATATTTTTTGGACATGTTCTTCTCGAGAGAGTTGAGGGAGGCTAAAGCTCGGGAGTTATATGAATTTGAGACAAGGTACAATGTCAGTCCAAGAGTACATACTTAAGTTCACCCAGCTCTCCAGGTATGCTCCACACATGGTCGCCGATCCAAGGGCATAAATGAGTAAGTTTTAGTTTGGGGTATCCGACTTTGTGAAGACAGAGTGCAAGAATGCTATGATCTTAGAGGATATGAATATCTCCAGGCTTATGACCCACGCTCAGCCGGTTGAAGGATATAAGCTTAGGGAAATGGCTAAGGACAACAAGAAAGCTAGAACAGGGAATTATGAATTAGTAGTTATATCTTTTGGACTAACAAATGCTCCTGCAAGTTTCATGGACTTAATGAACAGGGTGTTCAAACAATATTTGGACTAGTTCTTTATCGTCTTTATCGATGATATCCTAATTTATTCTCGAAGTGAGGAGGAGCATGCGACTCATCTGAGAGTTGTTCTGCAAACTCTCAAACATCACCAGTTATTTGCTAAGTTCAACAAATGTGAATTCTGGTTACAGTCGGTCGCTTTCCTTGGTCATATGGTATCTAAAGAGGGAATCTGAGTGGATTCTCAAAAAATTGAGGCAGTGAAGCAAGGGCTCAGACCCAGCTCTCCAACAGATATCAGAAGTTTCTTGAATTTGGTTGGTTATTACAGGAGATTTGTTGAAGGATATTCATCCAAAGCTTCCCCATTGACCAAGTTGACTCAGAGAAAAGTCAAGTTTCAGTGGTTAGATGAGTGTGAGAAAAGCTTCTTAGAACTGAAGACCAAGTTGAATACAACTCCGATCTTAACCCTACCAGATGGTTCAGAAGGTTATGTAATTTATTATGATGCATCGAGGGTTGGCCTAGGCTGTGTGTTGATGCAGCGAGGTAAGGTCATAACTTATGCTTCTAGAAAACTTAAGGTATATGAGTAGAACTACCCGAATCACGACCTCGAGCTTGCAACTGTTGTATTTTCCCTAAAGATTTGGAGACATTACTTGTATGGTGTTCACGTAGATGTGTTCACAGATCATAAGAGCCTCTAGTAAGTGTTCACCCATAAAAGTTGAATATTCATCAGAGGAGATGGCTTGAATTCCTTAAGGACTATGATATGAATGCGCTTTACCATCCTGGTAAGGCCAATGTAGTGGATGATGCTCTCAGCAGACTATCTATGGGTAGTATAGAACATGCTAAGGAAAAAAGGAAGGAATTAGCAAAAGATGTTCACCGGCTTGCTCGCTTAGGAGTTGGTCTTAAAGACATGTTAGATGGTGGTGTGATAGTTCAGAATAGATCCGAATGTTCACTGGTAGCGGAGGTTAAGGAAAAACAAGATAGTGATCCTATATTACTTCAGTTAAAAGGTGCAGTTCATCAACAGAAAGTTGAGGTTTTCTCCCAAAAGGGAGATGGTGTGTTTCATTACTAGGGTTACTTATGTGTTCCTAATGTGGGTAAGTTGAGGAAGCATATTCTTACAGAAGCTCATAACTCCATGTATTCCATTCATCTAGGTGCCACGAAGATGTACCATGATATATAGGAAGTCTTTTGGTGGAATGGTATGAAGAGGGACATAGCTATTTTGTGGTTGTGTCCTAATTGCCAACACGTTAAAGTAGAACATCAGAAATCAAGAGGTATGACTCAAGATATTAACATTCCTACATGGAAGTGGGAAGTGATAAACATGGACTTCAGTACGGGTTTACCTCGTACTTGCAGGCACCATGACTCTATTTGGGTGATAGTAGACTGAGTTACTAAGTCCGCACTTCTTGGCTGTCAAGACTACAGATTCAGCGGAGGATTACGCTAAACTCTACATTAATGAGATATTCAGGTTGCATGGGGTTCCCTTGTCTATCATATCAGATACAGGTCCTCAGTTTACCTCTTATTTCTGGAAATCATTTCAGAAAGCTCTTGGTACTTAGGTAAATCTCAGCACATCATTTCATCCACAGACGGATGACCAGGCAGAGCGTACCATTCATACCTTAGAGGACACATTGAGAGCTTGTGTGATCGATTTCAAGGGTAGTTGGGATGATCACCTACCTCTCAGAGAGTTAGCCTAAAATAATAACTTCCAATCCAATATTCAGATGGCCCCTTATGAGGCATTATATGGGCGTAGATGCAGATTTCCGATTGGTTTGTTTGAAATAGGTGAAACAATATTGATTGGGCCAGATTCGGTTCATGAAGATATGAAAACAATTCAGCTCATTAGAGATATACTTAAGACAACTCAGAGTCGTCAGAATTCCTATACAGATGTAAGGAGAAGGGACTTAGAGTTTGAAATTGATGAATGGGTTTTTGTGAAGGTGTCACCTATGAACGGGGTGATGAGATTTGGCAAGAAAGGGAAGCTAAGTCTGAGATATGTAGGTCCCTACAAAATCCTAAAGAGGGTTGGTAAGGTGGCTTATGAGTTGGTGTTACCAGCAGAACTAGCCACGGTTCATCCCGTCTTTCACATTTCCTTGCTGAAGAGTGTGTGGGTGATCCGGCATCCATAGTACCATTAGAGAGTATAGCCGTGAAGGATAGTCTCACTTACAAAAAAGTGCCAATTGAGATTCTTGACCATCAGGTTCGAAGGTTGAAGAATAAAGAAGTCGCTTCAGTGAAGGTTTTGTGGAGGAGTCAGTCCGTAGAGGGAGTTACTTAGGAAGCAGAAGCAACTACGAAGACCAAGTATCCTCATCTCTTTCCTTCTGATTCCATTTTAACATCAGGTAATAGTTCCACCTCAGTCTCTCAGTTTACTCTTGTGTATAATTCAGCCTCAATATCTTGTTCCTTCAGTTGTTCTTGCATTTTCAGCATATTTGCATGTTCTTGGAACTCAGTTGAGTCAAATATTAATTTCTAGTACTTAGTGGTAGGGTTTGCAGCTCTTTCCCTCCATACTCAGCTAGTTTAGACTTCATTCGAGGATGAATGTTCCCAAGTGGGAGATATTGTAACACCTCAGAAATTAGACTTGGACTTTTCAGCAGAAAAAGGTGAACCACAGAGGGGTTCACGGGGAGTGATCAGGACCACGGTTCATCACTCTGATCGTTGTTCACATCCACCAAGAAGTGGTGGACCACAGTGCCCTTCATGGGACGTGGAACACCAGACGAGTCGTGGGAGGGATCGTAGAGGAAGGGAAGAAACCACCCAGGCTCAGGCATCAGACCACGGAGCCCTTCACGGGCCGTGGTCTTGATGACGGACCATTGTTGGATCCATGAACCTGAGCCAGCAGACTCCAGCCCAAGTAAAGAACCACGGTCCGTGGTCCTTCACACGAGCCGTGGTAGGGCTTATGAATGGTCACCTCCCTGAACGACTAGACACTGGCCAACAACCATGACCCACTTGACGGGTTGTGGTCCCAACGACAGACTGTCACTGACACCGTGGTCGGTCTAGTCAGATTTTAAGTTGGAGTCGTTTTGGTCTTTCCCGTATGTGTTGGACAATTAAACTACGTTGTTTAACCCCTAAACTACGTTATTTTACTCCGTTTAAGCCTAGTAATTTATTCAAAACTTACCCAGAATGATTATTCTCCCAAAAATCATCAAACTTAGAGCAAAAAAAAATGATAACCTCTCAAGAACACGCAACATGTTTTCTTTAGTTCAAGCCTCAAAATCGAAAGATTTCTCTGTGAATTTTGTCACCAGGTATGTGGGATTTCACTAGTGTGTTCCTTTCATCCACTAGGTCCCTAGAATTCAGTCAGATTCTTGATTCTCTATATCTAGTTCAGACCTAGGGCTTCTAAAACCTTGGATAATTGTGTTGATTTAGTTGTTTTAGTATTCGTAATCAAATTATCATGTTTTCTTGGAAGGTTTGCTTAGTTCCTTGCATGAAACTCAAAACCCTAGTTGTGTAGATTCTCTTAGTTCATGAATTACACTTGCCAGTTCAGTTGAAGAGATAAACATGCTCCAGTTTTCGAATGTTACATTGTCAGTTCCTAAATGTTGCATTCTCAGATTTGCATGTCAGAACATTAAGTTATCTAGTATTTCAGTTATGTTGTGTCATATACATTTCCAGTTAGGAGTAGGCTTAGCACCTAGTTGGACTAGGTTTCAACGTACATAGTCCCAGAACTACGTGCCCCCGTAGGTTTATAAGTCACTTATGTGGGCACCAGAATTAGTGATCACGCCAGTCATGCCTTTATACCCCTGGCAAAGTATATTGGGTCCTCTCGATGGGGCGTATGCATTGGACTCCGCATTTAACTCACGTGGTTTTATGTCGGTTAATAGTAGCTCCCATAGTCAGAATCTAGTGCATTTGACCAAATTTTTAGTTTACATTCCAGTATTCAGTCTCAGTATGTCATGTTCATGATTAGTACTTGGTCATTACATTTAGCTCAGTTTTCAGTTATATTTCAACATTTATATTCTATTCAGATTATATCATTGATCAGTTATTCATTGTTCAACTTATCTATTTTGTTCAGTTATTATCTATATCCTGCATGCTCAGTACATTCCATGTACTGACGTATACTCGTCTCTACATCCTTTCATGATATAGGTTCAGGTATTCAGCATTGATATCACGCATAGATCAATTGTCGATCCATATTCAACAGCTTCAATGGTGAGGCCTCATACTTCGAGGACAACATACATGTTTTTCAAATTCAGTCTTTCATTTAAGTTTTCAGTGTTGCTAGAGTTAGTTGGGGGGATGTCCTAGCAACTCTAGTCAGTAGAGGCTTTTCAGACATAGTGTCACGACCCAAGGGTATCCCCTAGATGTAACAAGGCATATAATAATCTGAAGGGCATCATGTAAGCCACTTAGCATATCATAACATAAAACATTAGAACAATAAGAGTAAAAACACATTTAAGTCCAAAAATCTTTATAAAGGAAAGCGGAAGTCTAGACTTGTCTCAATTAACCATCTATTACAATTCGTGAGTCAAAATAGGGTCACAGCCCCAAAGCAACATAATCTGAAAGTGAAAGTACAATAATGAAACAATAATGATAGCATCCCGTCCTCGAATCATGAGGACTCACCATGAGCAAGGAGAAAAGAGCAAATCCAAGTTGAGAACCAGACCCTACACTTGGGGAAAATGTAGGAAAATATGGGTTAGTACAAAAAATGCACTAAGTATGATAGTCATGAACAAAATCATGAAAACATGCTAAAAGGGACATTTTAGTTAAATGCATGTCATTTACTAGTTTAAAGCATCATTTTGAAGATAATGGAAAAGTATAAGTCATAATTATAATCAACTCATATGTCATCATATCATAATAGAAACATACCATAAATACCCTCAAAGCATGAATAAGATCCCATAATCCTACTCACACTAAGTAAAGCTTCTTGAGTAACTATAGTTCATAATTCATCCTCTTGTTCATATTATCATAAAGGGAGATTAGCCTTAACCGACATAGACCATGTGAGCTTACGATGGAATCCGGTGTCTACCCCACACCGAAAAGGGGTTGTCCTACTTGCCTAAGGTAGAACCATACTCTTAGCTTAGGTAGATCCACTATCTAAAGACCTATGTGGGCACATAGTTATGGGATAAGGAGATTGCTACTAGAAACTCGGACTCTACTAAGGTATAAGGTTTCCATCTCATGGGATACATACTATGGGAACCAGGACTCAACTAAGGTAAAAGGAACCCATTTGGAAAGCCGGACTCAACTAGTGTAAAAGCTTTCATTGGGAAGTTGGTCTTAACTATCGTATAAGCTTCCACCTCATATTTATATCCACTTGGTGCTAAGCATTAATTCCCATAGATTTCATATTAAGTCTTAACTTAAGTGCATATTCATGGAAGAATGTCTTGACACTCAATCCAAATAATTCATACTATAGCTCATAGATTCAATAGGTGAGAATAACCTTTCAACCCTAGAATCATCATATTGTGAGAAAACCCTTCACATCATATCATATTCATACATAAATGTGTACATGATGATAATAATCCAAAAACACAACAACTAGATCATAATCATATTCACTTTACTCTCAAAGTGTTTTAAAAGCATATACATAAAACTCATAATCATGCATATTTCTCATACTTTGCCCTTAAAGGATGATAGATCACATTAAATCAACACATCTAGAATTACTACATTATACATGGATAATAACATGATTCAATTAATCAATTTACAACATTCACAATTCTATAATAGTCTACTTGCATCAATCAACACCCACACTTTGAGATCCAATTTGGGAAAATAGGGGAATTCATTGATTTTTGGGGAATTCAACATAAAACCATATAAAATCATAAATTTATCCATAATAAAACATAGTTCAATCATTAAAAGTGAATTTGAAAGGAATCCATGAGATTGAAGTGAAACCCTAACTTTTGGGATTTTTAGCTTTGAAATTTGGGGGGTTTTGGCGGGGCTCCATGGATGAAAAATATCCATAGATGAAGGACTACCATACCTTAGCTTTTAATTCCAATGAAATTGAGTGGAAAACGTGTTCCATCAAACCCTAGCTTCACCTGATTTGGGATTTTGGAATTATGAGGAAGATGACTTGATTTTGGCGTCTTAAAATATTCTATAGTTAGTCTAATTAAGTGTAAAATGATGTCACTTAGTATTAATATAAAAATGGAAAACCCCAAAGTACCCCTCAACTAATTCCAAAAACGGTTTCCAATTATCACCCACGACCCCCTCACAGACGGACCGTGGTTGAACCCACGGCCCGTGCTGATGAAGTGTGGGTTGGAGTCTGAGACAAGATCCTTTAGGTTCCATCTACGGCCCCTCACCCACGAGGCATTGGGGGGGAGGGGGGCTACGGGGTGTGAGTGGCCCCTCGTGGGTCACTACACATGTGCATTCTTGGTTCATTCCTCAAGGACCCATGTCCTTGGAGTTTGAACCTTGACGTTCTAACATGAAAACATTTATTTTAAGGTACGGGGAGGTATGTTTCAAGGCTCTAACCCTAACATCAAGCTCTAGTTTACCCTACTAGTTTCCGGAGTGTTACACATAGTATTAAACTCAGCTCTAGCTTTTCAATGAATGTTCAGTATCACTAAACTCATAGTATGTTTATTTTATATTATGATCAATTTTGGGTATTCCCGACTTTCAATCATCTACTGTTTTAGCTTCCGCATAGTATATGTATTTCTCATTATGTTACAGTATTCTCATGTATTTACTTCCTTTTTATTTTGTTGTCTCCGGAACATCATCTAAAATGAACAAGTTCTATGTTTGTCATTTAAAATAGATATCCATATCTTTCTCATCAGGCGGGTATATTGTTTCCGTCAGATAAATTATAATCAAAAAATCTTTTTATTTCACCCAATAAGAAAAAATGACACGTAATAATTAATATTTTAAAAAATAAGTAAAGAGGGAACTTATAGTTTCAAGGGTATAAGTAGGCCGAAATTGTGAATGAAGGGTTTTTTTAAACCTTTTCCTATAGTTCAGCATATTTTTAATCCACGTTGCTTGAAACTTTTTTCCATTGTTAGGAACTTTAGTGTTGGGTAGAAATTTCGCTCGACCCATGGCTAAACCTTTTATTTGAGAGCATAAGAAAATGTGACGTTTGATCTCAATATCAAGTGAGTACTTATAGTGATAATGTCACGCCCCGAGCATACACCATGGATGTTGCCAATACTTGAGAACCGTTGCTAATCCCCAAGCAATCCCCTGACCTGGTTGACTACTTAGCGGAAGACTAACCCAAGAAGATTTAAGCTATAAATGGACTTTAAAATTAAAAGTCTCAAAACTTTTTAAAACTCAAACAATTTCAAAATAGTATACAAAAAAAATGCCTGAATAATACTCTGAAAACAATAATAGTTTGCAAAATAGCTTAAAGAAAATACTGAAAGAAACTCAACACTAGCTATCTATGAAGCCTCTATAGTTCAACATGGATGTCGAGAGAAAACCCATGACACCTCAAAACTACTAAACTGAAAGACAAAAGTGGAGTCCTCCACAAAGCAAGGAAGGCTCACCAAACTAGAAAGAAGTGCAAAGTGATCTCAACGGAGCGCCTATTGATGATCATGATCACCTATATCTGCATCGTGAAAAGATGCAGGTTGAATGACATCGGTACATTGAATGTGTGAATATGTAATATAACTGAGGAAAATAAATAAATGAACTGAAGAAGCTGAAGCAAGATACTCAACTAAATGTAAAGTATAAGTAGATACAAAATCATTTCAAAGATTTATAAATAAATATGCTAAATCAATGAACTGCACTCATATAAATTTTGATAATGAAATACTCTATTAATCTCACCGACAACCATCACTATGAGCTTTGTGATGATACATCACCTCCTCCACGCTACTAGAACTATCCTATTCCTCCACACGGTATAGAACATACTCAACTCATGGATCCATCTAAGAGGTCTTCTCTCTGAGGAGTCGCCCGAATGTCGCTACGATCCTATCCCGTACTGGCTACGTGGTTTATGAAGAAGGTGAGTTGTCTGAGTTCTTTCCCATATCGGTGCTCGATACTACTTCCAAAATAGAAAACTTAATGCTCGAGTGAAAATACTCTCTAGGTTAAGAAAAGTTCTCAAAAGGGCCTCTGTAAGAGGTAACTACTCTGCTACTAAATTTCTTGTAACCTCTGGAAACTCTTTATACCATTTTGAAAAATAGTATTCTCCTATCAACATAAAAATGAAACATTTGGGAATTCTTTCGTTCCCTTAAACTATTCTTAAAATAGAAGTTTATAATTTATCTTGCTCTTGAACTCATGGTAACCTCTAAAAAATCAATTTAAGAAAAAAGTGCTTAACGATTCTCAATCATAATCACAAATTAGGGTTCATGTGGGATTGTCAACATGAATAATAACTCAATGATCTCCAAGCATAATATAGTGCAACTCATAATCAATACTTTAGAATTCATAAACAGTAACTCAACTCATACAAGAGATTCTTGAAACAATGAATATAACCCCAGATTTCACTCATAGTAATTGAAATGAGACGTAGGACATGAGAACAAACTCAGTCTATCACTATGAATAACCTTAGATACTTGGGAGAACAAAGTTCTTGACGAAACTCAGAAATTGGCTTGAAAATCCAAGATTACTCCTCTTGGATCCTTTCTCTAATACAAGAAAGTTTTTAATGAATGTAATGAGGTTGATGAACACTGCCTAAACCCTTAATGAGGTGAAAAATCATTGCGTTTAGGTTTAGAAGGAGGTGGGAAAAGACCAAAAAACCCTTAATTAGAAACTATCGGAGGGTTCTACAGTTTCGACCTACGGTCCCTATTACTTTCTACGTCCCCTAGTGGTCATCCATAGAACCAACTTTAGAAACCTAAAATTCCTCTAACTTCCTATGAGATCTTTCTACGATCTATACGGTCCATAGACCCCTTATGTATAACCTAACTTTAAGTCCAAAATTTCACTATGTCTTGATCACTCCTACATGTCCCTTCTTCGAACCTTAGATCTTCTCGTAGGTCCAAAGTATTTAACAAATTTTTCTTTCTAAATCTGGAACCATTCTACAAGCACCTCCTACGGCCCCGTAAAAGTTTTTATGACTCGTCCTGCCAATCCGTAGAACACATTACTGGGAATTGACATATTGTAAAATTTAACTTCATTTCTACGGCTCCCTTACTAGGCCCGTAGAACTTCTTACGGTCCATAGGTGGGTTCCATAGAACTAGTCTCAGTAAAATTTTCTATAACTTCTTTTCCTTCCATGTTCCAAGGTGTTAAAATATCTAAATCATGGAAACATTCATCTTCGAATGAGATCAAACAAAGCAAGAAAGGGGTGGGAAAAGGTTTATATACCCAAAATAATGCATAAATACACATAAAACTCATGAACTCTAACATGCTAAACAAAAGCGTACTTTTAGAAGAGTTAGTACCTTGGATTGGAACTGAATTAGGGGGAAAAAGATGAGAGTATTTAGCTTCTATATCCTCCCTAGCTTCCCAAGTTTCCCCCTCAATAAACTGATTCCTCCACAAGACCTTGACTGATGCAACAACTTTGGTTCTCGGCTTGCAATCAATCAACTTAAATAGTAGGGCGCAAGAAACTTTAATAATTATACTTAAATATGTGAGTGTAAATCTTTGTTTTATCTTGATGAAATCAATAGATCTGTCTATCTACTTGAAAAGAGAGTGAAAATTAGAGCAGAACAAAAATTCATAGTACTGACTCCACTGATATGGAATTGATGTATAGTTGATTGATTGAGTAAATAAGCATCGAAAAGAGATCCAAGGATGAGATTTTCATGGAACATCTTACTTCTTTTATGATTATGCTACAACACTCTTTGTTACATTCTTGTAACCATAGGACTGCAATCCTTTCAACGGTTTCTTAGGGACCTATCCACTATATTGACTAACTCTGGAATCCTTCAACTATGTGAAAAGACAAAGGCAGAACAAAATTTGTTTTAAATTCTAATTCCTTTTTTGACTTCCTGTCTTCCTGTACTCTATTTTCTTATCAGTCTCTGTTCCTATGTTCCATTTTTTTTATCAATAAATTTTTTCCTCAAAAGGAGTTAACCTACTCATGTTCAATGACAGTTATAGCATAGTGGCACTAGGTTTAATTGAACCTACTACTTTAAGTGCAAGAAGTGACGTGTAAAAATTTACTTAAAATGCAATAAATAATAGGTATGAACCTATAACTTTAGAAATATAATGGGTTCAATGCTAAGAGTTGTATTGAACTAATAGAACTTAAATCATGAATCTAACTTTGCTCATGTTGTCATGGAAAACGGCTGATAAACTATGGCTAGAACGACCACTAGATTGAGAAATTTCAAATTTCTATCCCAAGCCAAATAGATCAGCTGAAGCATCTCATCGGGTCTATATTACATTTAATCCACAATACTCTACCAAAACAAGGAATTGAAGGAAGAAAAAAAGAAAACAATACTCCCTAGTTGTAGATATTCATATCTTTTTTTAATAAGTAGGTAGATAGACATATCTATTGATTTCATCAACAAAAAAGAATAAGGTGACATTCACTTATTTAAATATAATTGTTAAAGCTTCGAGCCTTAGCATTTCTGTTGACTGATCCATTTGTTGGATGAGAAAAATCATTGAAGGGGGGAAAATATTTCGAGTGATTTCATATTATTTTATGTTTCTATTTTTTTTTAAAATTGTTCCTAAATTTATTTTTAGGATTCAATTTGCCTAATTTTTCAAATACTAGTTTAGAAAAGCAGTAAAGTTTTGCATGTCATGCACCCCATAAAAATGTTAATGCTCTACAAATTTAAAGCCCACATAGGCCAAATCAAGGAAACTGAAAACTGAAAGCAAGCAGGATCTAAAAAGCATTGTATAAAGAATCAATATCTAAATCTTGATATGCTATTAAAAGCAAAATGAGAAGAAAAAATAGGTAGACCATTCAAAAAAGCTTTTAGGTTTCCTTGTGATTCATTTCTTTGCTTAAACCTGTAGAGAGGACTTCAAATATAGATTTGATATATAAAGGGTTGATTGACTAGGTGGTGAAGAATAATGTGATAGAATTGATAAAACTACATCACATTTTCTAAACACTTCTTTTTGCTTATTCGGTAAAATAATAAGAAGTTGAGTCATTTATGTAGAGTAAAAACTACATTGTTTTAACACGAGAACAAACATTTAGAATGAGAAGAATATTTCTAAATAAAATGAACATTTTTGAATTCTTTTACTCATGGTATGACGGTGCAGCTTTTACTCTACATATATAATTGACTAACTTTCTAATTATTTTTCACCAAATCATCCAAAAGTAGAGATCTAAAAAATGTGATCTAGTTTTGTCGCTTCTTTCGTATTATTTCCCAACACTTGGTACTATCCCTTATATATCTCCTATCTATATCGGAAACCCTCTATTCAGGTGTAAATAAAGAAAAAAATCAGAAGGTGACCGAAACTTCTAAAAATGGACTAAATGATTTTCTTCTCATTTTGCTTTTAATGGTTGAGAAAGATT
Organism: Solanum chiquidenum; assembly: GCA_029582725.1. Taxonomy (NCBI): domain Eukaryota; kingdom Viridiplantae; phylum Streptophyta; class Magnoliopsida; order Solanales; family Solanaceae; genus Solanum; species Solanum chiquidenum. The sequence goes on along the minus strand of JAJOOS010081078.1, from coordinate 4,216 downwards.
TAGGTATTGATACTTTCTACCATTCTTTTAGTTTCTTCTTGCTTTCACATTTCTGTTCCCTGATTTGTGTCTTGTGGATTTTAAAATTGCAGAGCATTAACATTATTTTCGAGGTGCATGACATGCAATACTTTATTTCTCTTCTTAACTAGCTTTTGACAAATTAAAAAAATGAAATATGAAAAAGAAACTTTGGGTAAAAAATTCCTTATAAAACAGAATCAAAGATTCTATGAAGTCACTCAGGATATTTTTCCCCTTTTCTTATTTTTCTCATCCAATAAATGGATCAATCAACATAAATGTTAGGGATCAAGAAAATTTTAAAATCATACTTAAATAAGTGATTTTCCTCTTCTTTTCATCTAAATGAAATAAATAGACCCGTTTATATACTTGTTGAATAATGAATTTCTACTGCTAGGGAGTATTGTTTTCTTCTTTTTTCCTTCAGTTACTTGTTTTGGTGGATAATTAAGGATAAAATATGATATAGAACAGATGAAATACTTTAGCTAATCCATTTGGCTGAGAACCCGAATTTGAAATTTCAATCTAGTGATCATTCTAGCCAAAGTTTATCAGCTAAATTCCATGCCAACACAAGCATAGGCTGATTGAGGATAAAAGTTCAATGGGTTCAATATTTTTGTTATGTGTATCATCATCTAGATATTTCAGCACATAGCTAGGAGATTAGTTTTTTTTTTCTCTTTTAGTCATTATCCTAATAACTAGTTATACTTGTTCTCTAGGCATGTTAGTAGTCTTTTAGCAGCCCATGCTCTTTTTCAATTATTCTGCTTCTCTATTTATTGATTTAACTTGAAGTTCAATATAGTGAGTTCTTCTTATTCATTAATCTCTCTATTTTAGTTATAATAAGTATCCAAGTCGTACTTCTTAAGGGACATGTGAGAAACTTGTGAGATTATTTTCTGTGTGTTTCATCAAAATCTATTTCTACAGACCACCATTAAAACAATGGATAATGTTGAATTTTTTTCTGCTATAGCTCAACCAATTTTTGACGGAGAAACTATCAAAGCCTGGGCAATGAAAATGGAAGCTTCTTGTGATGAACTTCAGGTCATTTCTGTGTTTATGCCTCCATCGTTAAGAGAATTTCTTTACCGACCCTAAGTCATTTATAACTTGGTGGGACTAACAGTTCGGTAACCTAGTTATTCATTTGTTTTTATGTGAGTTTAACTGTTTTGGGAGCTTTCGAACCTTGAATGGTCATTTTTTATCAGCAATTCAAGAAGATGGCCTCAAAATCCAATTCTAACAATTTCATCAGCTCTAGAAGAGTCATTTTAGGCTAGTAGCATAGTCGGCATGATTCTCGAGGCTTTTCAGTGCGAGTATGTACAATTGGGCATTTCAACTTTCAAGTTGAAGCATATTTTTGAATTTACTCAACATTGTGAGTAAACAAGCTAGGATGAGAATTTTGTCATGTGGTTAGCTCTAGAATATTGAGTCTGGTCTAGAACGGCCCTTCGTTTAGGTCCCACGGCTTCCGGGCTAATTTCAAGGCCCTTTGTGAAATTTGGCTTATATGAAAATTGGGTGTAGAACCCACTTTTCTTCGAACGACCTCAAATGGGAATTTCTATGGTAGCATTGAGTCCAAAATGATGTTTCCAATAGGGTAGCTATCTTGTTTAGGCTGAAAGGCTAGTGGCTAGTAGGTGTTTGTCTTATTTGTCCTATGTCTGTGATGTGAGTAAGGAGGTTCCTCCAGTTTAGTCCGTTCTTATTGTCTGTGGTTTTGCAGTTGTGTTTCCTACCGACCTACTTGACCAACCCCTAGAGCGTGATATTTACTTTTTCTATCTAGCATAAGCTGGCTAATCTACCTATATCTATTCCACCATATCGGTTTGCCTTTGTAAAGCTCAGGAAGCTGAGTGTTTAGCTTCAGGACCTCTTGGGTAAGGGGTTCATCAGGCCTAATGCGTATCCTTGGGGCACCCCTATTCTATTTGTGAAGAAGAAGGATGGTACTATGCGTATGTGTATTGATAATAGGTAGTTGAATAAGGTGATGATGAAGAAATGTTACCCCAGGGGTAGGATTGATGATCTATTCATCCATCTTCAGTGTGTCGTAATGTTTTTGATGATTGATTTGAGATTTGGTTACCATCAGCTAAGTATTAGGGCAGCATACGTCCTCAAGACCTCATTTAGGGCTATGGCCACTATGAGTTCCTAGTTATGTCTTTTGGGTTGACTAATGCCCCTGCCACGTTTATGGACTTGATGAAGTGGGTGTTTAGGTCATATCTTGATTTGTTCGTCGTTGTGTTCATAGATGATATTTTGGTCTGCTCACGGACTAGACTGATCACAAGCAGCATTTGAGGATTGTGCTAGAGAACTTAAGAAATCAGCGACTTTATGCCAAGTTCTCAAAGTGTGAGTTTTGGCTTGAGTCTGTAGCATTCTTGGGGCACGTGGTTTCCAAGGATGGTATCATCGTAATTCTGGTAAAGATTGAGGATATTCATGTCTAGGCTTATCCCACTTCAATTACTGAGGTTCGGAGCTTCATCGCTTTGTAAGGCTACTATAAACAGTTTGTGGAGGGCTTCTCCACTATTGCAACACCTTTGTCATGGTTGACTCGTCTTGATGTACCTTTCGAGTGGTCTGAGGAGTGTGAATTGAGCTTTCGGAAGCTCAAGGAGCTGCTGATTACTTCTCTTATATTGACTCTTTTGGGTGAGGGCTTCATGGTTTATTGTGATACATCCAGCCTTGGTTTGGGTTGTGTATTGATTCAGTGGGGCCGGGTTATTGCTTATGCATCGAGGCAACTTAGGATACATGAGCACAACTACTCCACTCATTATTTGGAGTTGGCGATGTTAGTTTTTGCGCTTATGATTTGAAGGCACTACATTGATCATAGGAGTGTCTAGTACATAATGAGCCATAGGGATATTTATTTGAGGCAGCGTCGCTGGATTAAGCTTCTAAAGGACTATTACCTCTCTATTGTCTACCATCGGGGTAAGGCATATGTCACACCCCTAACTAGAAAGGGGCAGACATCAAGGATATACACAAGCACCTGCTAGATATATTACTAATATCTTGCCGAAGCTGAAGATTCATAAGAAGCGTAACCTATATGAAGACACATACTAAAACATAGATAACAAAAGGGCCCATTGGGCTACTTTACACCGGAAACAAGACTAAGTCTACGAAGCCTCTAAAGAGTATGCCTCTGAGAATCTGATAACTAGTCGGGACAGGGCCCCAACATACCCATTCTGATATATGAACATATGTAGCAAAATATAGGCTCTAAGTATCTGATAGCTCCAGGTAGAGGTGGAGCTTACCAACTGCTAAACTGGAAGTCCCTAGTCTACTGAAAAATGCTTGTTGTCATGAGTACCTGAGCCTGTAGTGATACAAATGAAACGCCAAAATAATAGGGACGTTAGTACATACAAACATGTACTGGTATGTAAAGCAAACTGAATAACAAGTAGACATCAAATATCATGATAGGCAAATCTGAGCATGTGTATGCAGGAGACATAATCTGTAACTAGAATTGTGACCAACCTCAATGGTCCTCATCGAACATTTTATGACTTAGTCATTTATATATATATAATCCCTATAATTTGCCTAGGTGATATCTTTACTTCATTATATCACTTATTTGCTCTTTGTAAAGCTAACTGTTAGGGAATCACATGATGGCCTATTGACGGCGATTAGTGAACCCTGTATGGCATCTGTAGCCCACTGTCACGATCACATGTGAAATCTCATAGTCTGGTAATGAGGTCTATCAAGGTACGCCCCCCAGGGCTCCTGTATGGTCTGCCCGCAGTCCTGTATTAGTCAGGTAAATCCACGACGGGAAATTCCAGCTGACCATATCTGAATTCTGTGCACAGAGTAGCGTCACACGTAGTAGCCCTAAATATACCCACCTTAAGCTGCAGAGTAGTCTATAATCTCAACTGCTTGCAATTATTTATAATAATTAATTCATTAATCACATAGCTCGTGATACAATTCCTGATTACATTCTTTAGCTTGAGAATCATATATCTGGTGACTTATGCACTTACGAACAGTCAGTGGCTGGCTGCTTTCTTTAAATTTATGCAACATGTACACCGCTAACTTCTAAGAGTTCCAACTGTGGACAAATGTAGTTGTGTGAAACATATTGCTT
>JAJOOS010081077.1:0-13314 GCA_029582725.1 Solanum chiquidenum | reverse complement strand
ACAACACTACTCACTATATTAATCCAACCCTGACTAATATGGATTTAGAGTAAGAACCCAAGTTATCCCTAACTAGGAACTTACAATGATTCACACAATTTGAAACGTCTCTTATCACAACGAAACAAATCCTACAATGTACGCACTTATTACAAGCAAACAAAAGTAACCGACACAGAAAGCATTGATGACGATTCTATCAGGTCCCTTGCTGATATGAAGCTTGGATAATTTTTGCTCTTTTTGAATGAATATGTTTGTTGTTGTTTGTTTGATATATACTATAAAGAGATATTACCCATCAGACAAACAACATCGTCCTCTCTGATTGGTGAAGTGCACTGCTACTTCACCAACCCATTGACGTAGGCAGCTTTTACAGCTGGCCAGCACTTTTGACAACTGGACGATATTCATACTCTGCAATAGACCAGGTCCCTGCACTTGTGAGGAGATCATCAAAACGCTGAAGAGCATAAGCTCTTATCAATTTCCCCCTTTTTGATGATGACAAACAACCTGCACAGACAACTCCTCACACGAGTGATTTAGACATTCATTCAAAATTCAATTGCTCAAATTGGCCAGTTATAGAAGCATGCAACATCAACTATGAGAATAGCCATCCTATTTGTTCCTCCTTTTTGCCGATAATAGTTTCCCCTTAACACAACATTCCCCCTTAGCACAAACATTCCCCCTTAGCAAGATACCAGTCAAGATAACACAGGTTCCCCCTTAATCCCTTGGCCAATTGCACAGAAACACTTCCCCCTTTTAGCATCATTGAAAAGGCGGAGCAGTAAACATATGCAAGTTAAAATGACAATCATAAAGAATTCATGCGAAGGAAGGCAAAAAGAGAGAATGAAAACACACATGAATAGGGCATAAAAAAAAGAGATGGTTGCATATCATAAATACTGACCACTTGACATTGGTCAATCTCACAGTCACAGAGTAGATAGATTTACAAGATGGCAAGACCTAAAAAGTTTACAGGCCACAGACTCAAAAGGGAAACACGGACACATTTAGGACGAAGAGGGAAGAGGGGAGAAGGCACGCATGAACACAAGCATTCTCTCATTGGCATCCTCATGAGCCTTAATAACTTGCTTGTTGAGTGCCTTAACTTCCTCGTAGAGGGAATTAATGGTTTTCACCAGTTTAGCATTCTCATCCTTCAAGGTTTGGAGCTCCTTAGTGCTACCACCACTGGTACCTGGTCCTCCTGAGATCACCTTTTGAAGCTCGGACTTCAATTTAGCAATTTCAACCTCTTTTTCAGCCAAGATCTTCGTCAGGTCATCCACCTTCCGTGTGAGTATAGCCTGTTGTTCCAAAGCTGCTGCCACTTGGGACCTACCCTTCACTGGTCCTTCCAGACACTCATATTCTTGTAGAGTGGACTTAGTAAACGATTGTTTCATGGTACCTGGTACTTCTCTACAGGAACCATGAAGTGAGTAAAGACATGATTCAGTAGGTACCCATAAGGAATACCATGGTTTGCCGTTTTCCATGTCATTACCCTGTGCATATGCTCCAGCATTATGGCAGGAAGATTGATTGGTTCGAGTTCACTCAATAGTTCCATAAGGAACAGATTAGCTGTTGATGCAACTGTTCATTTTTCAGAACGAGGCACAAGTACCTTGCTTACAAATTCGAACAACAATTGACATTCCCCCTTAAGAAGCTTTTTGGGCAAACCTGCAAGCTTAATTTCCTCTCTCTTAGTAGCCTGCACAGTAAACCCCTCAGAAGGTTTGCAGACTTCGATGGACCTAATCCCCTTCATAGGTACCCCCAATATAATTCCCAAAGTGACTTCAACCAAGTAAATCCCGACATTCTTGACAGTAGACATAATTCCTCCATCTTCCAATAACTTCGTGTTGTAAAAGAATTCACGCACTTCTGGCTTGTAGATATATGAAGGAGGAGGTTCAAAGAGATGACTCCACTCCTGAACAGATATGGTATCAACTAGGGCCACCATTCCAAATTTTGTGATAATTTTGGGATCAAACACTCTTCCACTTAGCACATTTTGGGTCTTCATTATTTCGACCCTTTCTTCTCTTGTCAACTCCTTTACATCTTGCTGATTTCTGACCCTGGGACCAGGTCCCTTTACGGGATGTTGTTCGTCAAGATTTTCAGTGACTTCATCCTCCTCAGGCACACCAGGTTTGTCTGTCTCCTTCTCAGTGGTCTTTGCCATTTTCACAGTGGACTTCTGCTTAGTGGATTTTCTTTTCTTTGCAATGGATTTTTTCTTAGTGATTCTTGGCTTCTTTGCTGCATATCCTTCTTCTTTTTCCCTTTCTCCTTCTGCTTCCTTCTTGTGTTTGATGACAGATTTGATGATATCTTCAGATGGGGTGTCACTATCATCAACATTTACGGGAGAGGATGTAGGGTTTGCATCCAAAGACCCTTCCAGTCTTCTTTTCCTGATCCTTTCAGTGTGGGCATCATTTGCCTCCATGGCACTCCCTAATATCTTTTGTGTTGCACTTCGAGTCTCATACTTCTTTCCCTTCTCCTTCTGATAGACTTTAACTAGTCTTCCCTTTCCTTTCCGTTTTCTCTCTTCACCACTATCATCCCTACGCACATGGGATATTTCCCTATCAGCAACTCTAGGCATTTCCAGTTCCATATTTATTTGTCCCCATCTCAGTGGAATTTCCTCTTCTTCGTCGTCCTCAACATCAGTACCCATGGGAGTTTGGTCAAACACAAGGTCACTTTTGCGTAGGACCTGGTCCGGGGACCTTATCTCTTGGTCTATTAGATTTGGCTGAACATCTCCCCTAAGAGAGGCTAAACTTTGAACTTCTACCAGTTCTGCATCTGCAGTCAAAATACACGACGCTGGACCAGTTCCTTCTGGGAGGTCTCCTTCAAACAACCTTTTCGACATTGTTGATGATGCTTCCATGGACCCTGCTTCTATTTCCTTAGATACGAGATCGTCAAGAGGTTTTGCAACTGATTGAGCATCAAAATCCTGAGACTTGTTTTTAGATACCACAAGCGTGGGGGAACAGACCAGGTTCTCAGGAGACCGAGAAATAGGGGAACCCAAAACTTCAGTTTGAGGGGTGATTGATTCAGCCATTTCGCCTACCCCACAAATTGGAGTGGGAGGGGACTCTTTGGGAATGGGGATGGAGAAGTTGAATGAACTAGGAATTTCAGCTTCTAGGGAGACATGAGCTTTTGAAGAAGAATCTGATTTTGACATCTTGAGGAATTTTTGAGAGTGAAGAAATCGAGTGCTTGTAGAGAGAGAGAGAGATAAATTTGATTCACAAGGTTAGTTTTTTTTAAAAAAGTTTGAAGTGTATCGGTTCCCCAACAGTAGTGACTGTTGGTATTAACAAGGAAGAGACGTTTGAAAGTTACGCGACGAGAGAGAGAGATGGGCGCGTGACAATGAGTTTCCAGTTATGACAGTGTAGTATAAATGATACTAACCTCATGGGTGTTGACACCCAATTTTGACCCTCCCCGATAATAATTAGTTTTGAGCTTCTTAGATTTCAAGTGATTTAGAATAATTAGTTTATAAAATATATTTTTTCAAGTTTTGAAGTGATTTTAGTCATTTTTATAATATTTAAATGACACATAGTTCTTATACCTTTATTAATATATTTTATAAATATTTGAAAATTATATCAAAAAGATTTTATTCCTTTTGGCTAGGTGTTTCACTAATTTAGTTTAATTTAAATCATAATTACAATTTTGAATTAATTAGTTCGTATTTGAATTAACTATTTTATGATTAAGTTAATTATTTTATTTCGTTAATATTAAGAAGCTCATTAATTAATTTTTATTAGTTCACCTTATTTAGGTTTAGCCGAATTTGTCAAATCAACTCAATTTGGCTATTTCTTAAATTCCAAAATCTAACCGATTTAATTCTATCCTATACCCGTCTTAAAAGACCCAAATTTTGGGCCTTTCCCAACTTCAGCAGCCCGCCAGCAAGCCCAATTCCCAATTCCCAGCTGATCCAGACAATACAATATACTATATTCCAACACTTCCCAACATTCTCCCAGCCCACTCTTTAATTTCCCTTTTGACCCACCCCACTGTACATGTTCTTCTTCTCCTTAGTGCTGCAAATCCAGAAACCGACCCAGAACTTTCAGCAAACCATCAATACCCGACCCGACCTCTCTATCTAATTTGAACGTCAAAGCAACAGCTTTTCGCATCTTCCTCCTCTGCCAGAGCAGTTCAAACAGCCTTTCTCTGCAACAGCCACCCACCCTGATCTCATCATCCGGATTTTAAGGAATTTTGGTTGAAATTTTGTACAAGCAACAACTTTTCCTCCTCTTGGGCAAGAAAAATTCAAATTGGGTTGAATCCGGATTGACGATTTTACCCCAAGCTTCTCCAAAAATTCACCCGCCTCTTCCAAATCGTGAGTTCTAATTTCCCATCTATTTATAACCCCTCTTTAGTCATTGTTAGGGGTCGGAATTCTTGAGCAAAAAATATCTTGAAATACTTAAGCAAAAAATAGTTAAATACATACTAAATACATACCAAGGAACCAGAGGAGTACTAGTTTCTGGGTGTAGTTCAATATTCTACTCGAATTCCTTGATCGTTGCCCGAGTCGAAATCTCGTTGTGGTCGTGGAAAGCTACTTCTCTGCTCGTTCCGTCTCTGTTCGCTGCTCATAACAAGGTAAATCACCCGTAACTCCCTTATTTAGTTCGTTCCTTGTAAATTCTAGATCATGCGGTGTACTTTGATCCATGCCACAATACTCTCGCGTGATATGTTAAAGCTTAAGTCGCCTTCTTAATTTTTATTTTTTTTAATAAGTAGGGCAGGTTCTGTTCTTAAAATGATTTAGTATATATTTGGAATTGTTTTCTGTTTGTAGTCTTTCGAAATTGGTGGTCATTGTGCTTGCCTCGAGTTTTAGCTTGTGTTATTGGCTAATCATGCTGTTGTTCTATTCTTCTTTTGATATAATAGGATCCATGCTTGTTGTTATGTATTTTTTTTGGATGCAAATAAGTTATACAGTGGTGTTTAGCTACCTTCAAAATTAGTAGACTTTCAAGTAATAGTTTTGAATAGGATAAGTTAGTCGTGTTTAGTTCATACTTATTTCACACCCATTTTAGTGTTAATATTCATGTTACATCTGTTGGGTTTGTTTGAAAGCGTCAAGCAGGTCGTTATTGTTGCATTATCCCATATCCTGATTGCCATCTGATCCTTTGAGTTTTCAAGTTTTAAATGTTTAATTTTGGTTAAAAGATAGCTTGTTTAGTTCTCGGTTGGATTGAAGGTTAGCCGTGGTGAGTCTTAATATTTAAAATCAATAGCATCATTTAGTGGGTTCATGTGGCCGGATGTTATTTCTTTGGAGTTTTTTTCCAAGTTCCTTGGGTATATATGTATCCTTACATTAGTTTGATGTGTTGTACGCTGCTTTTATCCCTAGAAAAGGCCCCTGGTGATAAGCTTAAATGTAATTCTCTCTAGTGTATTTGTTATTGTTCAAACAACCAATTAATATTGTTTGTTTTTTCTGCCAAGTGGGGGCTGTTTATGTTTCTTTAGTTATTAGGAAATAATGGACCCTCATCCTTTATTTTTCGTTGTAGAAAACACACTTGTCACTTAATGTTGTTGGTTACCATGTCTAGGGGGATTGTTTATTTTATCTCTTTTGGCCTAGTTTGTGATTTTTCTCCAATGCATTGTAGCAATATTGGTTCATTGATACGAATTTACATTTTTGTTAGAGTGATTGTATTGGCCTAGCTTCAAGTTTATTCATTATGTTAAGGTTGAGATACTTCACTTGATATTGTTTGAAATAATTGAGTTATGTGGTAATGAAGTTGATGTCAATAGTGGTCTGTTGCCACTCTCCTTGTATTTTTCAATTGAATTATTATGATCCTTACTTTGCGCCTTTCTTTCTGTTGCATGTGAATATGCTTTGAGTCTATGATGGGCTCTCCTCCTCCTTGCATTTCGAAATGAGCCACGAAGGCCCTAATTCATTTGTTCTCCGAGTCAACCTCACTGGGAATAGATAAGTTGACAAACAGGTTGAAGGTGGTAAATACAGGGGCTGGAAATTGAAAACAAGTCTCAAGAAGCTAAAAACAGGCTGAGATATAGCCTATATACATTGATATACATCGGTATACACTCATATACAGGTCAAAAAGTGTGAAAATATAAGCCTGAGGCGAGATACATGTGTTCGGAAGCAGGAGATACACGGGAAAAGCTGATATACATGTTGATATACACTGATATACAACTAGTGTATACAAAAACGGGATTTGATTAAAAGCCAAATTTGCAAGCGAAATTGGCCCAAGAAGAGGCCCAATTTCATTATCTCGTTTACTATTCTAAATGTTTGATTATGTGTTGACTAATCTTATTTAACTCTAACTTTAAATAACTTAATTAGATTCCCCAAAAAGACGAGTCATTTTTCTTTGTGTCGGCTTATTTTAATACATTTCACTTGTTGTGTTCACTTATTTTATTAATCAAGTACATTGGTCAAATTTTATATCTTCAATTAAATTAAACCTTTGGTTCTTAAAAATAGATGGTTCTTTTTTTATGCTTTTCACTTGATCACATCTTATTCTTTGAAAATTGTTTTAAGTTAAAGTATTTTTCTCAAATAAAAAATGTTAGTCAAAACCTTTTTTCAATTAATAAAAAAAAAAAAATACTTACTTAGTCATTTTCTCAAAAAGGTTAGTCAAAACTTTTATTCTTCAATTAATTTAAAATGATTTTCATGCTTTAATGTATTAATTTGGTTTAAATTATTATTTTAAAATGAATTAAGTAAATTTTAATTAGTCTAGTTTTATTAAATATTCTAATCACTTGCAATTTAATTCAAATGTTTGATCTTTTGGTCCCTTCCTCTAAAAAATAAATAAAGAAATAAAATGCGTCATTTATTTAGTTATTTTCTCAAAGTTAATCAAATATATTGTAAGTTATTATTTTTATGCTAAATCATTTTTTTTTCTAAAAATAGTCAAATATATTTTAGTCACGTCGCAGGTCAACCGCATGTTAGCGGGCACTTCGAATGCTTAAACCCTTCTCGAAGTGTAAATTGAACCCCGAACCCTCTCTGGTATATTTCAAATGATTTTTTCTGTTTAAATCTTTGAAAATTATAAGTTTTCTTAATTTCTTTAAAAAATTAAGTGGCGACTCTTTTCTAAGTATTTTTCTCCAATTGTTTTATACTTAGAATATTTCAAAAATGTGATTTTTCTAAAGGTTAAGAAAATTACGGCACATCAATGGGGACCAGGTCCTTCTCTTGATTTACAGCCCTGCCTAGTGTAATCAACTTATCCCTTCAGCCTACCACACCATGAGTGTATACCTGCATTAGGGTGTCAAAAATGAGTCCTTTTATGATCAATCATAAAAACAAGTATAGATACATGCCCTCCTTAGCATAGTCATTTTGAGGGAGCTTTGCACAATCAAGTTCAGAGATTAGGTAATTTTGAGCATCCCCAGTCTCATTCTATTTTTGATGAAGGACTCTTTGCCAAGTGCCTTTGTAAAAATGTCAGCCAATTGATCTTCAGTCTTGCAAAACTTCATTACCACATGTAGTTTCTCCACATTGTCCCTCAGAAAGTGATGTCTCACATCAATATGTTTTGTCCTCTTATGCTGAACATGGTTTTTGGCCATATTCATGGCACTAGTGTTGTCACAAATCAGAGGAATGATGTCTGTGAGTACACTAAAGTCTTCTAGCTACTGCTTGATCCATAGTAACTTAGCACAACAACATGCAACAGCTACATACTCTGCCTCTGCAGTGGACAAGGCCACAGAGTTCTGCTTCTTGGTTCCCCATGAGATCAATGATGATCCTAGGAAGTGAGCCATTCCTGATGTGCTTTTTCAATCAACCAAAAAACTCGCATAGTCAGCATCAGCATAACCAATAAGATCAAAATAATCACCAGTAGGATAGAAGAGGACCAGGTCCTGTGTTCCTTTCAGATATCTCAAAATGCGCTTGGATGCCTTCAGATGAGATTCCTTGGGAGCTACTTGGAATCTTGCACACATTCCAACACTAAACACAAAGTCTGGCCTACTTTCTTTGAGATATAGAAGTGAACCAATGATTCCTCTATACATAGTTTGACCAACTTCTGCTCCACTTTCATCCTTATCAAGTCTTACACTTGAACTCATAGGAGTGTCCAACGCCTTTGCATCAATGAGAGTGTATTTCTTGAGCAGTTCCTTGATATACTTCTCTTGGAATATTGAAGTGCCTTGAGGAGACTGTTTGATTTGCAAGCCTAGGAAGAATGTGAGCTCTCCCATCATGCTCATCTCGAATTCGTTACTCATTAGTTCAGCAAACTCCTTGCTCAGAGAATCCGAGGTAGCACCAAAATTATGTCATCAACATACACCTGCACAATCAATAATTCTTTACCTCTGGATTTCAACAAAAAGGTATTGTCTATTTTACCTCTCTTGTACCCATTGTCAAACAAGAACTTTGATAGACGTTCATACCAAGCTCTAGGAGCTTGTTTCAACCCATACAAAGCCTTATCCAACTTTAGTACATGATTGGGCAAGTCTGCATCTTCAAAGCCAGGAGGCCTCTTGACATGCACCTCCTCCTTCAGATAACCATTCAAGAATGCACTCTTGACATCCATTTGAAACAGCTTGAACTCATTGTGGGCTGCAAAGGCAATCAAGATTCTGATAGCTTCCATTCTGGCAACAGGGGAAAAAGTCTCATCATAATCAATTCCTTCTTCTTAGTTGTACCCTTGGACCACTAGACTTGACTTGTTTCTTGTAATGGTTCCATATTCATCAAGTTTATTTCTGAACATCCATCTGGTCCCAATAATGGTTCTGTCAGCTGGTCTGGGGACCAGGTGCCACACTTTGCTTCTTTCAAACTGATGAAGTTCCTCTTGCATTGAGTTCACCCAGTCTGCATCCTGGAGAGCCTCTTTGATGTTCTTAAGCTCGATAGTTGATATGAATGCTGAGAATGCCACAAGATTTCTTGATTTTGACCTTGTTTGAATTCAAGAATCAAGAGGAGAAATAAGATTGCCCAATGGATGAGAGGATTGATGTTTCCATCCAGACTTCCTGGTGATTTCTTCTTCTCTATCAGTATCAGAATCACCTTCACTATCTTCAGGGTTTGGAGATAGAGCATCCTGTAATGGGTTTGAGGGACCAACTTCTCTAGGGGCACCCGAGTCCTTCCCTTGCACAGTCTAATCATCCTTCTGCTGGCCTGCCTTCTCTTTGAACTCATAGTCTTCACCACTGTCATTCAGTGTTCCTGATTCATCAAACTTGACATGCATGTTTTCCTCAATACAGAGGGTTCATTTGTTGAACACTCTGTAAGCCTTGCTTATAGATGAATAGCCCACAAACACTCCCTCATCACTTCTAGCATCGAATTTCTTTGATCATCCTTTCCATTATTCAACACAAAGCACTTGCAACAAAAAGTTTGAGGTGTGCAATGGAAGGTTTTTTGTTATTCAACAACTCGTAGGAAGTTTTCTTGATAACATATCTGATGAGACACCTGTTAGTCACATAGCATGCAGTGTTGACAACTTCAGCCCAGAAGTTCATAGCAAGTCCTGAGTCAATCAGCATAGTTCTGGCAATCTCCACCAAGGTTCTGTTCTTTCTTTCAACAACTCCATTTTGCTGAGGAGTTCTTGGTGCTGAGAAGTTGTGGTTTATTCCATGTTCTGTACAAAAAGCTTCTAGCTGAGAGTTTTCAAACTCTGTACCATGATTTGATCTTACACTGGCTATTTTGCAGTTCAACTTCACTTGAATAGCTTTGGCAAAGGTGATCACGATTGCAGTTGTCTCATCTTTAGTACGCAGGAACAGGTTCCACGTAAACCTAGAAAAGTCATCAACAATGACAAGAATATATTTCTTACCTCCTCTGCTTTGGATTCTAATAGGTCCACATAGATCCATGTGGAGCAGCTCCAGAGGTCTCGTTGTACTGATTCCCTTCTTGGCTTTGAAAGATGATTTAGTTTGTTTCCCTTTAGCGTAGGAATCACAAACTTTATCATTTGAGAACTTCAGCTTTGGTAACCCGCGGACCAGGTCCCCTGAAACAAGCTTGTTTAGTAAAGAGGAACTTACATGACCCAGTCGTCTATGCCACAGATCAGCATCATCAGCTTGTGCATTCAAACACGACAGATCATCTCCTTCAATGGACTCAAGATCAGCAACATACATATTCTTCACTCTGGTAGTAGTTATGACGAATTTCTTTGTTATGCAGTTGGTGACTAAACATTTATCATCCATGAATGAGACTTCATTTCCTTTGTCACAGATTTGAGATATACTTAACAGATTAAACTTTAACCTTTCCAAATAATGCACGTTGTTTATGGAGTTTTCAACAGATCTCCCTATTCAACCAATCCTAAGTATAAAGCCCTTCTTTCCACCGCCAAAAGACATACCACCGCCATGATGTGCTTGTAAAGAGAGAAATTTGGAAGTGTCTCCAGTCATGTGCCTTGAGCATCCACTATCCATGTACCAACACTGACTCCTTTCTCTCTTCTGCATAAGAGTTATTTGTTAGATTTTGGAACCCACTTCAGTCGGAGTTCCCAATAATCATCAAAAGGCTTGATAAGAAACCTTTATGTCTAGGGAGGCAAGGTGTTCTTACTGAAACGATGACGAGGACCAGGTCTCTTTTGTCCCTTTTTGTCATTGTTTATGGATTTGACAAAGTTTATGTGGTTATCTCTGACCCTTTTCAGACTGTCACATTTATCTTTTAAGTGACCATTTTTACCACAATGAGTACACAGAAGATTATCAGACACAGACACATACTTGCTATGGGGATTATATGGAGGCTCTATTGGTCTGCATCCCAATCCTCTCTTATCATTGAAATCCTGATTAGCCAGATTCGATAGCATCCTAGAGGAGCCTACCCATTTTAGGGAGTGACTTAACTCTTCCTTGACCTTGCTTAAGTCCCTTTGTAGTTGAGAGTTTATTTCAAGTGACTCAGTTAGCTTAGACTCACAAGCTTTGAGCTTTTCTTCCAGTTCTTCCTCAAAGGAACTTAGCTTTCTTTTCCCACCAACTGAGGGACCAGGTTCCTCATTGGTTGGAGTGACAAAAGATTCTAAGGTCTCTATTCTCATGCTCATTTCAGAAACTTGACTTATAAGCACAAAATTCTCATTTTCATATGAATTTAGTTTTTCATTCACCACTAAGTTTTCAGCAGTTCGTTCGACCACAGAGTCAATGAGAAGAGCAGCAAGTTTCCTCAATTTTTTTATATGAAGAGTGTCTAGATCATTTTTTAGGTCAAGAAGATTTACCTCATTAGACTTATTCTCATCATCAGAGTTGGCCATCAAGGAGAAAATTGTGTTGAAGATACACTGGTCATCCTCCACTACCATAATAGAGACATCTTCATGTTTTTCACCATCTTCTTCTGACTCATTTGAGTCATTTCCCCAGACTGCAAGTGCCTTCCTCACCACCTGGTCAGCATGAGCTTTTCTTTGAGTGTTCTCTGGGACCAGGTCCCTCTTACGAGGTCTGGTGTCATGAGTTTCCTGCTTCAGACTGGGGCAATCTCTCATGAAGTGACCAGGTCTGCTGCACTTGTGACACAAATCATTTGCAGTGGTTGTTCTACTGCTGGAAGCCTTCTTCTGAAAAACTCCCTGCCTTTTGATAATCTTCTGAAATCGCCGAGTGATGTAGGCCATTTCGTCTTCCTCATCCTCTACTTTATTTTTAGTGGTTTTTAGGGCAATGGATTTTTTTTCTTCCCTTCTTTCACGTTGGTTCCCTGCTTCTTATTCAGCTCGTATGTTTGAAGAGTTCCAATCAGCTCGTCCATGGGCAGAATCATCAAGTCATTTGCCTCTATTATAGCATTCACCTTGCTTTCCCAAGAGTTGGGAAGCACCTTGAGAATTTTGCGAACCTGCTTGTAAGTGGAAATAGGCTCACCCAAACACTTGAGCTCGTTAGTGATGAAGGTGAAATGAGAGTTCATTTCAGAGATGGTTTCACCTTTCTTCAGAACGAAATTCTCGTATTGGGTGGTAAGCATGTCAACCTTTGACTCCTTAACTCGTTTGGTCCCTTCATGAGCAGTTTCAAGACAGTCCCAAATTTCTTTGGCTTTCTCACAGGCAGAGATTCTGTTATATTCATCAACTCCAATCCCACATACTAGGATCTTCTTGGCTTTATAATTCTTTTCAATCTTCCTTCTATCAGCTTCATTGTACTCCTTCCGCGTCTTGACAACGGTAGTGGTAGTTTCTCCATCTTTCACCTCCTTAACATGAATGTAAGGACCATCTAGAATGATGTCCCACAGCTCAGTATCCTCTGCATTGATATAGTCATGCATACAATTTTTCCACCATCCGTAGTATTGACCATTGAAACAAGGTGGTCTAGTCGATGATTGTCCTTCCTCTATGTTAGGTGGTGCAGCCATTCCATCAGGATCTTTTCTTTTCTTGGTTTTAACCAGAGAGAAAAGTCAAGCTCTGATACCACTTGTTGGAATGTATGCGTCCACCAGTATTAATGGGACCAGGTCCTCAGCACAGTTGAAACTAAAACAGTAAAGAACAAGTGCTGAAAAGTAAAGATTGACAAGAGAGTTTACGTGGAAACCTCCTTGCTCAAGGGAGTAAAACCACGACCTGGCCTGCCAGGACTTTTAGAACTGCTTTTCACTAATCTTCTCAAGAAAAAGTAAAAGCCAGTTACAAACCGAGATTAACTTACTAATCCCAACTCTAAGTAACACCTCCTATTACTCAGACGAGCTAGAGTAGATACAACACTACTCACTATATTAATCCAACCCTGACTAATATGAATTTAGAGTAAGAACCCAAGTTATCCCTAACTAGGAACTTACAATGATTCACACAAGTTGAAACGTCTCTTATCACAACGAAATGAATACTACAATGTACGCACTTATTACAAGCAAACAAAAGCAACCGACACATAAAGCATTGATGAGTATTCTTTTGTGTCACGCCCCGAGACTACCCCCGAGACGCGGACACGGGACCTAGGACCACAAGTGATCCCAAGCTAACCCTGCTGGCATGATCATGAGCATACTAAGGATAATAAACTGATGCGGAAGCTAAATCATAATTAAAATGAAAAGATGGG
>JAJOOS010081075.1:0-17188 GCA_029582725.1 Solanum chiquidenum | reverse complement strand
TGATCTACGGTCATCACCTACGGACCGTGAATGGACTTACGGTCCGTAGATGACCTCCGTGAATGCCTTTTTCTGCATTTCCTTCAGCTATCTCTAAACTTCCGCGCCTGAACACCTTTCCTGCAAAACATTATAAAACACATAAAAACCAATATAAAAAGGCCCTAGACACACACAACTTGTAAGTGAAACGTATTAGAAATACCGTAAACTCACGGTATATCAATCAACTTAAGTTGAAAGGAACATTGTTTTGTATAAGAGTGAAAACTATCTTTTTACTTTGATGTTGTCCAAAATAGAAAAGTTGAATTGAAACTATCAGTTGTGATGTGCTGTCTTTATTGGATCTTTTCCACACCTGACCGACAAAAAATGTCTTTTTATAAAAATCCCTACATTGCTTAATGTTAAAGATCCTATCTCTCATCATTCACTGAAAATGACAGAAACAAAAAAGATTTGTAAGAAAAAGTAGAAAAAAATACGTTCTCCAAAAATAGCGATCATGACATATGATCAAAAACTACATATGAATGTAGTGGTGACAAATAAGTGGGTTGGGACAACATAATTATTGAATCAAGATCCAATCCACCAAAATTAGTTTGTTTGACCTATCATAACCTAACATCTCCCCCTTTTAAAACATATATAATTGTAACACATTAATGTTTTCCATTTATGAAAATGATAGTATGTATTAGAGTGAACCCATATTTATGATTCAGTAATTTATCTATTTCAATGTGATTTTAAACTTAAAATTAAACTAACTGTGCCATCCAAGCTTTACCAAAAATAGTGTGCTTATTTAGTTATGTTAAGATTGCACAAATGATGGAACTAATAAAATTGTAATTACCATGGTTCACCAAGGTCCGCACCTACATATGGACCACTAAGACAAACACTAAAAGGTAAAATGAAAATTTAATAAACTAACAGAACACAAATCTTATGCAAAAAGAAAGGTCAGTTTATTATAACCCTAAAAACCAAACCTCCACATGCATAAGAAATTTGATAAGCTATAAAGAGTATTATACAAACAAAATGATAAAGGATTCAAGTCATTACAGTTAATCCTGTATCCACGGACAATAGCGATAAAGTGCATTCACATTTGAGAGAATTGTAGCATTAGTAACTAAATAGATTCTATTGTGCCACTAAGTATCCAGATCAACATTGAACATGATCCTTAACTGCAACAAAATCAACTAGAAAAATATTATTACAAAAAATTAATAATACAACCATATGAATGAGAATAAATATGTGTTTTCAATCCTTAAAAAGAATCATATTAAGAAACTACAACAAAGAAATACTATATAGATAAATTAGTTGCTTAGTCTCACAAGTAAAATACCACCATGAAACTAGTCTATAAATAGATAATTGTGGAGTAATTTATTTAGTCTTTAGTAGTTACACGATGATGCTGTACTTGCTAGAGTAAACAACTAATTTATCTTTCCAGTATTTGTGTATTGTAGTTTCTTAGCATGATTTTGATTGAGAATACAAGACTTAATCTCATTCATGTGGTTCAATTATTAGTTGTTGGTAATAATATTTCTCTATTTGATCTTCCCGCAGTTAAAGATAATGTTTATTTTTGATCTGGATGTTTAGTGGCACAAAGGAAGCTATTAGTTACTAAAGCTACAAGTCCTCTCAAATGTAAATGCACCTTATTGCTATTGTTCATCAATATTGATTTAATTGTAATGACTTGAATCCTTTAATTATCATTTTGTGTGCATAAAACTATGTGTAGTTTTTTAGAATACCAATGGAGTTTTGTTTTTTAGGGTTATAATAATCTTACCTTACTTTTGGCATAACAATTGTGTGATGTTACTTTACTCAGTTTTCTTTCTACCCTTTTGTGTTTAGATTAATTGTCCATATGTGGGTGCAAACCTTGGTGAACTAGGGTAGTTATGATTTCATTAGTTCCATCATTTATACAATTGTAACATAACTAGATAAACATAACTTTTTTTTTTTGCAAATCTTAATTGAAAAAGTTGGACCGTTTTCTTCAGATAAAAATCACATTGACATAGATAAATTAGTCAATCATAAATATGGGTGCACTCTAATGAATACTACATGTTTCATAAGTGGAAAGATTAATCAGTTTCCCGTTGTAATAACTATATATGCTTAAAAAGAGGGAAGATGTTGGGATTTGTGGTTGGTTGTTTGACCCATCTTCACTAAAATGTTTTGACCCAAGAAATTTTTGGGTGGGTTGTATCTTGACCCAATAATTACTTTGATCCATTCAAATTTGATTTCCCCACCCATTTGCCTCCCCTATGTTCATATGCAATTCTCGATCATATGACATGATTCATGACCACTATTGGTGCTACATTATACTTTTTTTTGAAGTAGTAAGTTTTCATTTACCTCAACTTTTCAACTGACATAGTTACAAAGGAGTTAGCAATAAGTTAATGATTAAGAATCTGATTAAAGTTGTAATGACCCAGTTGGTCATTTTTAGAAATTTTCATAAAATTATCATTTTACCCCTCCTGATATTGACCCCAAGTCATTTCTAATTAGATTTTGAAATTGGTTTTGAGTGAAAAGTTATGAATTGTGGAGATTTTAAAGTTTAGAAAGGCTAAATTGGTAAAAATTGGTTTCCGGTGTCTTTTAAAGTTTTGAGTCTTGGAATGGAATTATGTCAACTCCATCAGTCATGGAATGTGAAAATTAGTTTAAGATAGTTTTCGATTTTAGATTCAGAGTCTTTTAGAGGATTTGAGGTCCTAAGTTTAAAATTATTGACATTTTAGCCTTTGGGTTGACTTTGGTCAATGTTCAGGGTTTGGATGCTCGGATCTGATTTCTGAAAGTTCTATTGGATTCGAGGGATGATCTAAGACATAGGAGAGGTCTTGATTGAATTTTCAGAGATCCTG
This sequence comes from Solanum chiquidenum, assembly GCA_029582725.1. Taxonomy (NCBI): domain Eukaryota; kingdom Viridiplantae; phylum Streptophyta; class Magnoliopsida; order Solanales; family Solanaceae; genus Solanum; species Solanum chiquidenum. Next base: position 14,240 of record JAJOOS010081075.1, on the reverse strand, counting down.
AGCTTGATTTAACCTTTTTAGGAGTTATGATTGTTCATTGTGTCTTTCACAAGTTTTGTATCAAGGAGACCTCAAATTCATATTTTGATGGTTTCATTGAGTGTGGAACATTGATTTAAGTTAAGTTGCATATTTGGTTTGTGTGTACAGGATTTTGAACTAACACAGAGGGTCATTTAAAGGGCTTGTTTTCCTTGTGTGAGTTGATGATGCTGTTGTTTCCTAGTGCCATAGGTTGTTCATCACGATCGCAAAGCCCTCCCTCCCTCACGATCACGTGGGATTATTTTCTTGTGCGTCATAATCGCATGACCCTGTATCTCAATTGCGATGGTCAAAACTAAGTGAGTTGACCTTTTTAACTTAATGTGATCATGAACCGTTGGTCATCGCGATCGTGAAAAGCATTTTTCACTTGGGCAGAAAGTTTTTCAAAAATCGGGGTCTGAAGGTCATTCCACCATTTTTGAGTTGTGGAAACTCTTGAAAGGAAATTTCAAAGTGGAAATTCATGATAAATCTTTTGGGTAAATATTAATGACATTAAATCTTCAATTCCCTTTATCTCTTTATGATTTTAAACATCTAATTTTGGTTTTTAAGTACAAAGCCTTTGGGGTTTTCATGAACTTAGCTTTTAAGAAAATTGGTGATTTTGAGTTCAATAAAACTCTATTTGTGAAGTAGTTTTAACCAATGGATTCCAAATCTTTGGGTAATATTTTTATGTATAAATTTCCTATTTTTTCCTTCATTTTTGCAATCGGGGTTTTGAGCCAATTTGACCCATTTATTCAATTTTCTTGATAAAAGTGTTTTTATTTAGCGAAATCTCAATGTGAATACTTATCTGACTAAATTGTGTTTATTTTGATATCATTCGAGATGGAAAAGCTCATGTCTTAGATTTATTTAGGCAAGTGAACTTCTAAACCTAGTTAAAGCTTGAAGAATCTTGAACTTTCTTTCTTGTATATGTTGGGGAGTAATGTGAATGAGGATATATGGTAATTGCTCAAATTGAATAACCTTAATGATAGAAACAGGGTATATAAAAATGCAACGTATTGATAATATTGTCTTGAGTTGTGTGAATTGCCTTGAGTGTTGATATTGAATTGGTGGTTAATAAAATGTTTTCATAGTATTGTTATTGATGTGAATTACTTGAATTTTTCATTTCCTCACTATTGTGTGAATATGCCTATTCACATTGATTTTGAAATACTGTATGGAGATACATTGTATTGTTGTCGAGGTCATTGTCGGTGAGTGTGGTTGATGTCAAGGTCATTGTCAGCGAGTGTGATTGATGTCGAGGTCATTGACGACAAGTGTTATTGATGATGCCAGTGAGTGTTATTGATGTCGTGGTCTTTGCCAGCTAATGTTATTGATATAAAGGTCATTATTGGTAAGTATTATTGATGTCAAGGTCTTTTCCATCGAGTACAGGGAATATATGTGGTCCTCATGAGTCCTGATTAATATTTGTGCATGATAATCTTCATACTTGGGTTTTGTATACTTGATTGTAATTTTTGATGATCTTGATACTTATGATTGTTGGCATGATACTTGTGCTTGATGAACGTGATTTTTGTGATTGATGAACTATAATTGTTGGACTGTGATTATGGAAAAAAATTTAATTGTATATTGTAAACTGTTTGGTTAGGCTAATTTCTAGGTAGGTCTTAGCTATGGCGGTTTTGTTTGAATGAAAAGAGTTCTAATTTTCTAGCTAGTTTCACCTTTTTTAAGTGGGTTACTTGTTGAGTACCATGTTGTTTGGTACTTAGTCCTTGCTTCTACACTAGTGTAAGTTTCGAGCCCAGATCAGTGTGATTGCTCTTCTTCTATCTACATTTGAGGCTTTCTATGGACACTTGAGAGGTAGTTTCTGGTCATTCAGGCGGGCCTTCATGTTCCTTACTTATGTTTTGTTCTATTCGAGAGGCAAAGACATTGATACTTGTATTTATCTTTCAAACTTTGTTTTTATACATTAGTGGCTTATATACTTGACAACTAGGTTTTGGGGGTATTTTAGAATGACTAAGTTTTTTTGCATTTTGTTATTATTAGTTTATTTCCGCATTTGTTCCATATTGTTAGGTTTTAGGCTGACTTGTCTTGGTAGGATTAGATGAGTGTCATCACATCTATTTTCGGATCGTGACAAATATTATTAGAGCCCCAAGTTCAATCGTCTCATGTGTGTACAAGCCAAGTCTAAATAGAGTCTCGAGGATCGGAACATAGATGTTTGTACTTATCTTCGAGAGGCTATAAAAACCATTAGGAAACTTCAATTCCATTCATTGTTTCTTATCGTGCGTGATTACCTTAAGTAGTATCTAGTTGTCGTATGTTATTTTGGCAGATGTCGAGGACTAAAGCATTTATTTTTGGTGGTGGAAAAGGCAGGCACTGAGGTAGTTGTTGAGACCTCAATTAGAGGTAGGGGTAGGGCTCGAGCTAGAGGTCTTGCTCATGGAGTCGCACCAGTCAGAGGCCGTGCATGTGGAAAGGCACCTTCTAGATAGGTATTCCTTGAGCCACATGTTGAGGTTGGTGAGGACCAAGTTCCTCTTAAGTCTACAACTCATTTATTCCTTGATAATTTGTTGAAGATTTTGGGTGTGTTAGAGAGATTCTCTCAGGGTGGTGCAACAAGCACAGGATTCTAAGATGGGAGTAGGGGTGCAGACCCCATGGAATCAACAAGCTTCGATTATTCATGAATAGGTGGGTCAGCCACCTATGGTTCTCGTACTAGCTATTGGTGTACATGTTTATATAGAGGTTGTCTTGACAACGGATGACTATTATAGATATGCGGGTTTAGAACATGAAACCACCCTAGTTTCAAGGCGGTAAAAGTGAGGATGCTCAAGAGTTCTTGCCTTTGTACCACGAGATGCTAGAAGTTGTAGGTATGGTCGATGCCCATGGTGTTTATTTTTTTGTATTCATCTCCACGAACCCTTTAAAGCGTGGTGAAGGATGTATGTGAGGTCTAGGTCAGTTGGATATTCATCGCTAGAGTGGGATGTGTTCTCCAGTGCTTTCAGGACCGCTTCAACCCTTGGAGCATGAGGAACCAGAGAGTTATTTGAGATTTGAAGACTTGGGACATGGTATCTTATCGGTCACAGTGTTTGAGACCCATTTTTGCCAGTTATATATGCATGCTATGACTATTGTTCAAGATGAGGGAAAGAGAGTTCATAAGTTCGTGAGGTGGATGAATTTCTCCATTAGATCTTATGTGTTTAGGGCATCCATAGAGGGGGCTTCCTTTCGGTCTATCGTGAGCACCTCCAAAGAGGGGGATTTTGATGGTGAGAGAGGATTTTGGGGACCCAAAGAGGGCCCAATCATCTGGCAAGTTTTTGGCCACCTCATTCGGAGGCAGAGGTTCACACAGAGGTGGTAGCTCATTCTAAAATGGTGACCCTGTTAATGCATCTATGCTGGGAACTTAGAGTGGATAGATATCCCGAGGGTCCTCTAGTTCTAGATGAGGTGGCCATAGTTGTTTATCTGGTTAGTTACAACAGTCATCCACACTAAGGTCTTATTTTAGATATGGGGATCCAGGTCATGTGATATGACAGTGCCCTTTGTAGACTCATTCAGCTGCTCCATTTAGGGTGTTACAACCTCCAGCCAGAGGTCGAGGTAGAGGTCATTCAGGATGAAGCGGTAGAGCTTCTAGTAGTGGTGCTATAGCTCGGTTGAGCGGGGGGTCGGGGTACTACTTAGGCTGGAGGTGGTCGAGAGAGATTTTTTTTTGCATTTAGCGGGAGACCAAAGGCTGTTATGATTACATGTATGGTCCCATGTTGCCATCGACCACCATCTTATTGTCTGATGGTCTACTTTCTCGTATGTGTCTACCTATTTTGCAGTTGGATTTGATATGATATGTGATATCATACATGTTCCTATTCATGTTTCTACACCAGTGTGTGAGTCCTTAGTGGTGGGTCGAGTGTATCGATCCTGTCTCATATCTCTGGCTAGGTATGATACATGAGTAGACCTGATCATTCTGGGGATAGTAGACTTTGATCTTATTTTGGGATGGATTGTTTCTCTCTGTATCATTGTATTCTTGATTATTATGCTAAGATGGTAACTTTAGCGATGTCGGGTGTCTCGAGAGTTAAGTGGACCGGTACTAGTGGTTCTTACCCTAGCAATGTTATCTCCCTCATCCTTGCTCAGAGAATCGTTGATATAAGGTGCTTATCTAATTTAGCTTTTATCCTGGATACTAGTGTGGAGCCACCTCTTATGGATTTTGTTCCCGTGGTTTGATAGTTTATGATGTTTTTCCTACTGATCTTCCAGGTAATCCTCTTGATAGGGACATTGATTTTACTATTGACATGGAGCCAGTCAGTTACCCTATATCTATTTCTCCTTAGAGCATAGATCCAATATAGTTGAAGGATCAGTTATAGGACTTATTGAGTAAGGGATTCATTTGCCGTAATATATCTCCATGGGGTGCTCCTATCTTTTTAGTGAAGAAGAAGAAGAATAATGGGACCTTAAGGATGTGTATTGACTATCGTTAGTTGAATAAAGTGACAGTGAAGAACAATGGATACTCATATTGATGACTTATTTTGATCAACTTCAGGGAGACTCATTGTTTTCTATGATTGATTTGAGGTCTGTCTATCATCAGTTGAAGATTAGGGAACCATATGTCCCTAAGAAAGCATTTCAGATTCAATATAGGCATTATGACTTTCTTATGGTGTCCTTTGGTTTAACTAGCACCCCTGCAGTGTTCATGGTGTTAATGAACATGGTGTTTTGACAATATTTGAACTCCTTTGTGATAGTCTTTATTTATGAATTCTTGGAGTACTCAAAGATTAGGGATAACCATGATTGCTATTTAAGGACTGTGCTCTAACGACTAAGGGAAGAGAAGTTGTACGTGAAGTTTTCAAAGTGTGAGTTTTGGCATGATTTTATTGCATTTCTGGGACACATAGTGTCAAAAGAGGGTATTTAAGTGGATCAAACAAATATTGAGGTAGTTAAAGGCTCGATGAGGCCTACTTTATCTATCAAGATTTAGAGTTTTATGGGACTAGTATGTTATTATAGGCATTTTGTTAAGCGTTTCTCCACGATAACATACCTTTGATCAGAGTGACTCGAAAGAGTGTGAGCTTCTAGTGGTTTGATGAGTGTGAGGAGAGCTTTCAAAAGCTTAAGACCTCATTTACTTTAGCACTAGTTTTGACTCTACCTGAGGAGGGTGTGGAATTTACCATTTATTATGTTATTTATGTAATCGGATTTTGTGGTGTTCTAATGCATAAGGGGACGATGATTGCTTATAATACTAGACATTTGAAGACCCACGAGAATAACTACAGTCTAATGAAATAGAATTGGCACCCGTAGTCTTTGTGCTTAAGTTATGTCGGCATTATCTGTATGGGGTACATTGTGAGGTCTTCACGGATCATCGGTGTCTTTAGTACATATTCATTCAAAGGGAACTGAAGTTGAAGCAATGAAAATGGCTTGAGTTACTGAAGAACTATGCTATCACCATATATTGTATCATATAAGGAAGGCCAATGAGGTGGTCAATGCTTTGAGTAGAAAGGCTTCTAATATGGGGAGGCTTGCTGTTATCAGTATTATGAGAGATCGTTGTCTAGAGATGTTTAGAGGTTAGCAAATAGACCTGTCCGGTTGTAGATTATTATGGTGGTATGATTACTTTCGTAGAGGCCCGATCTTCCTTAGTTGAGTTGATGCGTGAGTGCAAGTTTAATGATAAGAAGTTGTGTCTCATTTGAGATAAGGTGTTGAGAGGGGAGGCCAAGGAGGCGGTCCTTGATTATAATGGTGTCTTGAGGATCAGAGGCAGGATTTGTGTTCCTAAGGTGCGTGAGTTGGTTAGATTGATTCTTGAGAAGGCTCATTATTCTCGATATTCTATCCACTCGGGAGTGTCAAAGATGTATCATGATCTGAATCAACATTACTGGTGGTACAGTATGAAGAAGGATATTTTAGACTTTGTGTCTAGGTGCTTGATTTTCTAATAGATCAAGTGTGAACACCAACGGCTTGGAGGTGTATCTCGAAGCACCCTTTTTCCCACTTGGAAGTGGGAGTATATCCATATGGACTTTTTTGTGGGTTTTCCTACCATCGTGGGTGGTTTTGACTTTATTTGGGGGGCCGTTGACAGGCTGAAAAAGTCCATCCATTTCATCCCAGTTCTGGTGAAGTATACACTAGAGAAGTTAGCCCAGCTTTATATCAGTCAAATAGTATGACTTCATGGGGTGCCTATATCTATTGTCTGTGACCCAGGGGAATTGGTCACTTCTCACTTTTGGAGGTCTTTACAACATAGTTTGGGGTACTCGGTTAGATATGAGTACAACTTTTAACCCTCAGACAGATGGTTTGTGCGAGCAAATGATTCATGTGTTGGAGGATATGCTCCGAGCATGTGTGACTGATTTTCTTGCTCGATGGGATCAACACTTTCACTTAGCTTAGTTTGCCTACAACAACAATGCTTATCACTCCAGTATCTAGATGGCCCATTTGAGGCAATGGTATGGTAGACGCTATAGATCTTTGATTAGTTGGATTGATTCAGCTGAGATGAACTTTTTTTACAGACAGAATTTATTAGATATTCTATAGAGAAGGTCCGTATAATTCAAGATAAATTGTTGACAGCCCAAAATCGACATAAAGGTTATGTAGATCGGAGAGTTCCAACCTTGGTGTTTATGGACGGTGACCATGTTTGGCTCAGAGTGTCACCTATGAAAGGTGTGATGAGGTTCGAGAAGAAGGGAAACTTAGCCCTAGATTTATTGGCCTTTTTGAGATTCTGAGTCGAGTGGGAGAGGTGCCTATAAGTTGTCCTTGCCACCCAGCTTGTCCGTAGTGCATCTTGCGTTTCATGTCTCCATGCTACGGTTATATTTGAACTAAAATTGGGTTTTGAGAAGGAGCCTAAAGCCATCTTTGATAGGCAGGTACGAAAGCTCAGGACCAAGGAAATTGCTTTAATGAAGGTGTAGTAGAGACATCGTTCAGTTGGTGAGGCGATTTGGGAGATGGAGTCCCACATACAAGCTAGATATCCTTAGTTTTTCAAGGCTTCATGTACTTTCTTTAGCTTTATGTTAGAGGATGAACATATTTTTTAGTGATGGACACTGTAATGACCCGATTGATCTTTTTTTTTTAATTTTTTTTTGTAAAATTATCATTTTACGCCTCCCAATATTGACCACAAGTCATTTCTGATTGGATTTTGAAATTGGTTTTGAGTTTTGAGTGAAAAGTTGTGAATTCGTGAGCTTTAAAATTTTTGAAAGGCTAAAGTTGTAAAAAAGTAATTTTTGGTTTCTCTTGGAGTTTTGAGTCCCAGAATAGAATTCCATCAATTCCGTTAGTCTCAAAATGTGGAAATTAGTCTAGGAGAGTTTTCAATTCAGATTCAATGTTTTTGTTTTAGAATTTGATGTTCTCAGTTGGAAATTATTGAAATTTTAGTCTTTGGGTTGAATTTTGTCAACATTCAGGGTTCAAAAGCTTGGATTGGATGTTCGATAGTTTTTCTGGATTAAGGAGATGATTTTAGGCCTAGGAGAGGTCTTAGTTGAATTTATAGATGTCCCGAGCTTGATTTGACCTTTTTAGGCGTTATGATTGTTCATTTTGACTTTCACGAGTTTCGGGTCAAGAAGACCTCAGACTCATGTTTTGATGGTTCCATTGAGTCTAGATTATCGAGTTTAGTCAATTTGCAAATTTGGCTTGTGTGTATAGGATTTGTAACAAATCGCAAGGGTCATTTCTACAACTTGTGTGCCGTGTATGAGTCGTTGATGTTGTTGTTATCTAGTGCCTTAGGTTGTTCATCGCGATCATGGTCCCTCCCTCGTGATAGTGTGAGACTATTTTCTTGTGTATTGTGATCGCATGACCCTGTGTTGTAATTTTGGTGGTCAAAATTAAGTGTAGTTGACCTTTTTAACTCAACAAATCATGAGCTTTTGGTCATCGCGATCGCAAGGATAATTTTTCACTTGGGAAAAATGTTTTTCCAAAATCGGGGTTTAAATCCTATTTCACCATTTTTGAGCTTCTGAAACTCTTGACAGTCAATTTATAAGAAAAATTCATGATAAATGTTTTGGGTAGGTATTAATGACCGTAAATCTTCAATTCCCATTATCTCTTTATGATTTGAAATATCAAATTTTGGTTTCTAAACTACAAAGTTTTGGGGTTTTCACGAATTTGAGCTTTTAGGAAAAATGGTGATTATGAGTTGAATACAACTCCATTTTTTTTTTGAAATGGCTTTCACCAATGGACTCCAAATCTTGTGGTCAACATTTTCATGTATAGATTTCCAAATTTGCCCTGCATTTTCAGAATTGGGGTTTTGAGTGGAATTGACCCATTTATTCAAATTTCTTGATATGGGCGTTGTTAGTTCTAAAATGTCACTATGAATACTTGTTTCACAAAAAACAATCGATTTGAATATCATTTGGAAGGGAAAATCTCAGGTCTTAGATTTATTTGTAATTCATTAAGGCAAGTGAACTTCTAAACCTTGTTAAAGTTTAAAGAATCTTGAACTCTCTTTTTGGTATGTGTTGGGGAGTAATGGAAATGATTAGATGGGATAATTGCTCGAATTGAATAACCTTAATGATAAAAAAACAGGGTTAATGAAAAGGCAGCGTGTTAATAATATTGTATTGAGTTGTGTGAATTGCTTTGATTGTTCCTATTGAATTGGTGGTTGATAAAATACTTTGATAGTATTATTGTGGATGTGAATTACTTGAATTTGTCATTTCCTCAATATTGTGTGAACATGTCTATTTTCATTAGTTTTAAAACACTCTGAGGAGATATACATTATTGATGCCGAGTTCATTGCAGTGAGTGTGGTTGATGCCGAGGTCATTACTGGCGGATGTGATTGATGATGAGGTCATTATTGGTGAGTATTATTGATGTCGAGGTCATTGTAGATAAGTGTTATTGATGCCGAGGTCATTGTCGACGAGTGTTATCATGCCAATGTCTTTACCAATGAGTGTTATTGATGTCGAGGTCATTGCCGGTGAGTATTGTTGATGTCAAGGTCTTTCTCGATGAGTAAATGGACTATGGGTGTTTCCCATGAGCCTCGATTGATATTTGTGCTTGATATACTTGACTCTACTGTTTGGTATACTTGATTATTGTGCTTGATGATCTTAAAACTTGTGATTGTTGGTGTGATACTTGTGATTGATGAATATGATCCTTGTGATTGATAAACTGTAACTATTGAACTTTATTATGAAATCCTTTTGAACTGTATATTGTAAATTGTTAGGTCGGCCTGATTTTTATGCATGTTGTAGTTGTGGCGGTTCGGTTGGGATGAAATGAGTTCTCATTTTCTAGATAGTTTTACCTTGTTTTAGTGGGTTGCTAGATAAGTACCGTGTTGTTTGGTACTTACTTCTTGCTTCTATACTTATGTAGGCTCCGAGCCCGAATTTGTGTGATTGCTCTTCTTCTATCTATACTGAAGCTTTTCTGTGGACACTTGAGAGGTAGGTGCTTGTCATCCCGGCGAGCCCTCTTGTTTCCTTATATTTTACTCCATTCGAGAGACAAAACATTGAGACTTGTATTTATTTTTCAAACTCTATTTTTATATATTAGTGGCTTGTACATGTGACAACCAGGTTTTGGGGGTATTTTAGAATGATTAAGTTTTTCCACATTTTGTTATTATTAGATTATTTTCGTATTTCTTTCATATTGTTGGGTTTTAGGCTGATTTATCCTAGTGGGATTAGATGAGTGCCATCACATTCATTTTTGGATCGTGACAAAATTTTTAATGACTGAGATATAATTTATCCATATTTTCTATTGTTGAACATATAGTTGTATAGAACTCAATGTTTGTCCATCAGAAACTTAAGGTCTAAGACTGCAATTTTGCAGAAAACATTAACTCTAATTTGGATTTTCTGATCAACAAAAGTTGAAAGGAACATTATTTTGTATTAAAGTGAAAATCAATTTTTCACTTTGATACAGCCCAAAAACAAAAGTTGAATTGAAACTCAGTTGCAACATATTGTCTTTATTGAATCTTTTCCACACCTAACCAACAAAAATATCTTTTATAAAACTTTTTATACCGCTTAATATTAAAGATCTTATCTCTTATCATTTATTGAAAAATGACAGGAGTATAAAAGTCTTATAAGAAAAAGTAGAATAAGAGGGTTAGGAGAGTCAAGAGAGTATCCAATTAGGAGGTACCAGAGAGTCTTTTGAACACTGTGTCCAATCGTTCATTTGAAGTGTCATCAACGCGAATAAGATTTTGAGTCAGATCTCCAACTTGGTACCTAAGTGTGACATTTTACAACTTTAAGTTGAGAATTCTCTTGAAAAAGTGTGGTCACTGTTTATGATCCCTCACCACCCTCCTTTGAGGCTATCAGTAATTCACCCTTTAGGCTTGTATTTTCAACATCCCTCGAAGAGAGCACGAAAGTTCGTCTCTCTAGTTTTGTGGTGAACCGCTGTTAGAAAACTATTACTCAGAAGTGAGGGACAGTGGTCCAAACCTTCCTTCCCATTATATGCATGTACATTCCTTCAAGGTAGTCTTAGTGAACATATGCTTACGAGTCCCTAGAGTTTTCTTCCTTAGAAGGATTTAGAAGTTACTGAATTTTAGAGAGAATAACTCCATATGCTAGTCCATGTTTTACATCCGGTACAGACACAATCATTTGCACATGCTCTATCGTGATGTCGGGAAGACTGATGGGCTGAAGAGATACAAAGGCTTTCATTAGAAACAGGTCAAAGATACCCTCTATGGATCTCTTTTTGGTTCTTGAAAGAAGGACCTTGTTGAAAATCTCAAAGACAAGTTGGTATTCTCCTTTCAATTATTTCTTTAACAACCTCTCTCTTTTTAAATTCTTTATTTACCCAATAATATTAAAAAATTCCCTTGAGGCTACCTGATCCTCCACTAATATTACCATTTTAGTGGGGCACATCATCCAACTTCCAGATCAAATAAAACACCTTCTAATCATTAATTCTTCCCAATCTAATATGAAGATTGACCTTACATAAAAATCTATAAATTTCTTCTCATATTGTGTTGGTATTGGTAGTGCAAACATATGGGTCTACTGTTGCAAATGGACCATATCAATTAGATCCCACATCCTTTTTTATTTTATTGATCTATTGATCAAATACCCTTCCATACTTTTTGTTTTGGCAAGATGTTATGTCATTCTATAGGTGAGAGTTCCACAATAGTTACTTTGGCCTTAGTTATGTTTGAGGTTCCACCAGGTCCCTCATTTTTTTAATCAAGTGCTACCTCTTTTTTTCTTTTCAAACTTCACTGTCCCTCATTTTTTCAAGTTCTACCTCTTTTTTCTTTTCCAACTTGATAGCCCTCGTTTTATTTTCACACTTATGTGGTTTTAGGGGTTTGATCTGGTTCCCAAACTCTGGCCTTCATCGACAAGTAATTTTGACAATGCCTTTTCCTTTTGATACTCATCTCCCACCTTTGGTTCTTTCTCAATGGTTTAAGAAGTTTCGTCACCATCCAAATCAGCCAATTTCTCTTGAGATACCTCCTCATCAATGAACATTATGGTTAGCAAGCAATGCATCTATGCATTATTTTTCTTATTTATCTTCATTATTAGTTCCATTATCTTCTTAGAGCTCTCTCTAGTGAGAGGATCGCAAGGGAATTCCCCTTATTGTTGAGAGTGATCAAGAGAGACAAATCTTAAAATGTGTTTCATCACGAGGCTCAAGGAAATATTATGATCAACTTCATATTTTTCTTCACTACTTTGAGCAACCTATCATTCCCTGCACATGGGAGTACCATCCCACTTACGAGTAGGAAGAACAAGTGGTGATCTAGACCCCTCTGATGCTTCAACATTTGCTTCCTCTAAATTAATGGTTCCCATGTTAACACCTCCTTTAGACACAACAGTCACTAGCTAGACACATATTCCCCCCCTATAGAAAGAATGTTAGAAGATTTTCCTTTTTCATCGGGAAGATTCCTTCAAACATTTGCTCTCTACAGAATTCCGATACAAACCCATATTCCAAAATATCTTTAGGAACTGCCTAAGATTCCACACTAGGTTTCTAAGGACTTTTGATAGGTACAATTGTCTTCTTGTTGAGGGTTTCAATATCGACGGCGTTGTTGGTGAGATAGAGATAGGATTTTGAGTAATTCAGAATTTACTAAGTAATGTGAGTGGAAAGAGAAGGTTTATTTTGGTTGAGATATCTGAGAATTCAATATTTTTACTGGGAAATGATGTAGGAGTTAGAGATGAAGATTTTATAGTTTGAGAATGAGGGTTTTGTGGTTCCGTCCTACTGGAAGAGCACATATCAATTTGAGATGGCACAAATACTTTGTTCAGAGATGACTTGAGACATTTCGATGGGTGAGATTGGTTTAGACATGATCATTAAAGTGTTTGGGTACAACCAAATTTTGAACAACTATGTGTAGGGAGGAACATATAGACGAATAGACTTTGAACAAGCTAAGAGGGATGGAGATTGGTTCTTATGATGTCTTAAAAGGATTTTGAAAGATGAATAATTTAGATGAATCAATTTAAAGAGATGATTCAATGTGTCATATCAGGAGAGGATATGGTGATTCATAGTTGAAAGGACATAAAACCAATTGAAATAAGGCGGGAAATAAAAGACGTATGTGGCACCCCCTACTGGGGAAGTTTCAAAAATCATAGAATGTTCAATTAGTGATACTGGCCCATGAAGAAAAACCTAGTCCCTTTACTTGAATAAATGAGTTGCCTTGATACTATTTTTTGATGATCTCTGCTCTAACTTTTTCCCTTCTCATCGTACTTGTAAACCTAAAATGGTATAGTATAGTAAGACTACGTTCATGAATTCTCTTATCATATACCTATTTTCATATTCTAGGCACAAAGGAAGGGTTTGGACCAAGAAAAATTGCACCAAGTGATCCATATTTTAGTATTATTTTCAATCGTGTCCCTCTTCTTACCTACCCTCTTCTTCACAATGCTCTACTAATCAAAAATTACCACAAATTGTTATTCCAGATCACGAATCTTTCATAAGCTTCTATTCATTTCACATTTGTGGTTGTATGTGTTGAAATAGCTAAACATTCAGAAGTTAGTTACTAATCCATTAGTTAGTTAGAAGGTCATTTCAGTCATTTCAGAATGTTAGTTAGTGCTAGTTAGTTACCTTGATTACTATGCTGATGAATCAATTAGTTAGTAGATTAGATATTTTTTCTTATTCTAGCTTTCTATAAATCTGTGGGTGTATATCATTTGTAAAAGGATCCAGATTCAGATTAATAAAAATTCTCTCTCATTTCTTCCTCACTCCAGTTTCTTCTCTAAGTTCATCAATGGTGTTGTGAGCTTGTATGCTCACAGTTTTCTTCATGGTATCAGAGCAGCGTTGTAGTTGAGTTTAGATCTCTGCTAGTTAGTAAAATCTGTAGTTTAGATCTGCAGAAATGGTGGCATTGAAGATAGATCAGAACGATCCTTTATACATTGGGGCCTCAGACAGTTCGAGTGCTGTGTTGATTCCCATAAAGTTGATTGGATCTGAGAATTATGGAATCTGGAGCAGGTCAATGAGAATTGCATTGTTGGGAAAGAGGAAGTATGGATTTGTGACTGGTGCTTGCACTAGAGGTTTATACAGAGAAGAACTGCATGAGCAGTGGGAAACATGTAATGCAATTGTGTTGTCATGGCTGATGAACACAGTTAGTGAGGAGCTTCTCAGTGGCATTGTATATGCCACAATGCCTTATCAGTTTGGAATGATCTCAAGGAAATATTTGACAAGGTGAATTGAGTAAGGATCTATCAGTTGCATAGAGAGATTACCACTCTAACACAAGGTACATACACTGTATCTCATTACTTCTCCAAACTGAAAACATTGTGGAATGAGTATGATGCTGTAATACCGAGTCCCTGTTGTGCTTGTCCTCAATCGAAAGAGTATACTGATCACCTGCAGCAGATGAGATTGATTCAATTTCTAAGTGGCCTGAATGAATCATATGAGCAGGCTCGCAGACAGAT
>JAJOOS010081074.1:0-12691 GCA_029582725.1 Solanum chiquidenum | reverse complement strand
GAACTTAAAACTCACAAAAGCATTGCAGGTCACAGTTTTTACTCAAAGTGCTCATGATTACTCCTTATTCACACTTAACAAGGGGGAAGATCTTGTGATTGTTTTGGTCTATGTAGATAATTTATTGATTACAGGGAGTAACACACAGTTGATCACTGAAGTTAAGGAAAGCCTGCACAGACAGTTCAAGCTGAAGGATCTAGGTGAACTTAAGTTCTTCTTAGGCATTGAAGTATTGAGATCTTCAGAGGGAGTTATTCTGAATCAAAGGAAGTATATCTTAGAGCTTATTGCTGATGCAGGCCTGACTGGTGCTAAACCTGCATCCACACCACTGGAGTCCAATCTGAGATTGACATCAGTGGAACATGATCTAGCAACTGGCTATACTGGAGATGTTGTGCTCCACGACATTACTTCATACCAAAGGTTGGTTGGTAAGCTGTTATATGCCACCATCACTAGACCAGATATAAGCTATGCAGTGCAAAACCTCAGCCAGTTTATGCAATCTCCTAAGAAGTCACATCTGGAGGCTGCTACTAGAGTGGTTAGATATTTGAAAGGTACAGTTGGTCAGGGTATTTGGCTGCATTCTGAACCTACCAACATACTCACATGTTGGTGTGATTCTGATTGGGCTGCTTGTCCCAACACAAGAAGGTCCATCACAGGGTATGTCATCAAGTTTGGAGATTCTTTGGTATCCTGGAAATCCAAGAAACAACAGACTGTTTCAAGAAGCTCAGCTGAAGCTGAGTACAGAAGCATGGCTTCAGCAGTCTCAGAAATCACCTGGCTTCTAGGCGTGTTCAAAGAGCTAGGAGTATCTATTCAGTTGCCTATTATTGTGTTCAGCGACAGTAAATCAGCCATCCAACTAGCAGCTAACCCAGTATTTCATGAAAGAACAAAGCATATCGAGATAGATTGTCACTTCATCAGAGATAATATCAAAGCAGGGGTGGTTGACACTGCCTATGTACACACACAACAACAACTTACAGACCTATTGACAAAAGGGTTAAGTCAGGTCCAACATGTATACCTTTTAGGCAAGCTTGGTGTGCTTAATGTCATGCACCCTTTAGCTTGAGGGGGTGTGTTGAAATAACTAAACATTCAGAAGTTAGTTACTAATCCATTAGTTAGTTAGAAGGTCATTTCAGTCATTTCAGAATGTTAGTTAGTGCTAGTTAGTTACCTCGATTACTGTGCTGATGAATCAATTAGTTAGTAGATTAGATATTTTTTCTTATTCTAGCTTTCTATAAATCTGTGGGTGTATATCATTTGTAAAAGGATCCAGATTCAGATCAATCAAAATTCTCTCTCATTTCTTCCTCACTCCAGTTTCTTCTCTAAGTTCATCAATGGTGTTGTGAGCTTGTATGCTCACAGTTTTCTTCAGTATGATTCCTCTCTTATGATCATAACACTTTGTTTGACAGATTTGGGAATTCACATCAATTTGAGTTCCCAAAAATGAGATAACGGGTGAATGAGATTTTTTTCTGGTCCATATAAGTAAGTACATTCCTATGGACTGCGGACCACTTTCCTTTTCACCCTTCCAATACTTCAACCTTTTCTTGTCTGTACAGATTTTAGTAGGACTTCATTCTCATGATGATCGTTTTGACCACAACAAGCGCAACATCGGTTGTTAAAGTTCAAGATATTCTTGCTTGAAATATTATATGATGAGTTGTCCTTTTTAATGCCAAGGCCTTTTCCCATGTTTGATCTCAAATTTTTCAGTTGTGTCAGTACTTCTGAGGACTTCCTCCAACAAAGTAGTTTTTTAACTCATCTTTGATTATGATCAGGTTCCTCTCCATTTCCATATTTCTTTCAAGAGAAATTGTGAGATCTAATTTGAACTTAGTTGGGTTTCAAGCTCGAACAAATTATCACTCCCTTTGCTTTTTCCATTTGAAATATCATGAGAATGACCTTCTAGCTTGCTGTGAAGCACATAATTTCCTGAGGGCATGATTCAAATTTATTCCAGCTCTAGATTCTGCTAGACAACTCAGCGTCTTCAGCCTAACACTCAACATAGTTATCAATTAACCATTTCTTTTCTTTGACAAGCTCTTGATAAGCATCTATCAGCACACTTTTACGGATTTTCTTAAGATTTTGTTGAATCTCAAGAAAGATTACCTCCTCGAACTCTTCATTATTTGATTTTTCCATAAGGGCACATAAATTTGAGAATTCACCTTTAATAGCTACCATGGATTTGTCCCTTAGTCCTTTGTCACCATCTGATTCACAAGATGTATCTCCCAAAGCTGCAAGTGCTTTTCTGAATGCATCATCTGCTATTTCTTTGTGCCTGACATCGCCATGGACCGGGTTCCTCTTTGTTTCTTTCTCAAGATAATTTTTGACGTAATCCAATCCCAAAAAAATGTCAATGATCTCTACATCCGTGACAATCATCATTCACCTTTGAATATTTACTTGAGTTTCCTCTCACGGGGATACCTCCATTTCTTCTCATAATCTTCTAAAACCACCTGGTAATGTAGGCCATCTCATATTCGTGTTCACTTGTAATAATATTTTGTAGCATTGAGAACCAAAATTTTATTTTGTAAATTCTTGCCTCTTTTGATCTTTTAATTTTTAAACTCATAGGTCTTCTTGTTCCCTATTAATTCATAGGTCTTTAACTTGAGTTATGGCAGCGGCCTTGCTTTACTATGACGGTAGCAAGATACTGAGAATCTTGTGAATATGTTTGTTGGTCTTTAAAACTTCGCCAAGACAATAGAGATCATTAGTATAGAGGTGAATCTTGTGTGCATCTCCTCAATGGATTCTCTTTCTTTAATCTTGGATAATTCATACTAAGTGGTAAGGATGGCGATACTAGACTGCTTAATTTGACTGGTTCATTCATAGGCCGTTTGTAATTTTTTCCAATTTCCCTTTGATGTTTCGCATGAGGATATCCTATTGTAAGGTCCAATACCGCACACTAAAAACTTGTTAGCTTTTAAGTTCTTTTCAATCATTTTTTTTGTCAGCATAAAAATATAATTTTCTTGTCTTAGGAATAGATTTGGAGGTCTCTCTTTTTGTGATAGTTTTCCTAGGCACAAAGAGACTATCACAGATGATGTCCCACAATTCATAATCTTAAGCCCTAATAAAATTGGGAATCCTTGTTGTCTATAACCTATAGTATTGACCGTTGAATCAAAATTTTGTGGAGCATCCATTAGAATAGGATCCTTCGTAGGTGTTAACCTTTTAGGAAGAACACATTGTGATACCAATTATTTTCTTGTATGACTCCACCAAGCATCAAGGTACCAAGTCCTTACTAAGAACAACTAAGAACAATATATACAACTAATAGTAAAGGAACAGAAGATGTTTACATGAAAAACTTCTTTCTCTAGAAAGTAAAATACCACGACATACCATGTAGGATTTGACCAAAAATTCCACTAACACAAGCCAAGGTTCTTATTACAACCTTATGCAATCTAGGAATTAAACACTAAATCCCTCCCACTTGTAATACGTCTATTACAAGTAAACTAAAATATTCCAATTTTCCACTATATATATCAACTAACCCTAGTTGACATAGACTTCAACAACTACCTCTAGAAACAACTCAAATCTAGAAGGTAATAAATGAAAAAACACACCTACACAATCTTAACAGGCAAGAGTTGGTTTTACAATATAAGCACAAAATAAAGACTTAACAATAAGGAATAAATCATTTTCACAACAAGAGGAAGTGTGGATCATTTAATCATTAAAGAGAAAGTAGCCAATATTGTGTGGAAGTATTTTCACAAGCTTCTAGTATCATTGGTCATAGGATCCATGTGAAACAAACTATGAAAAGGTGGTGGGATTGTTAAGGGAAAAGTAGGCAGAAAATCATCTTTCAGGCAATGCCTAACATTATCATGTGGTTCTTATGGAAGAGGAGAAATACAATTTTGCATGGAGGGATATACTTTGTAGAGAAGGTGCTATGCGATATCACTAGCTTAATAAGAAACTCCATGTAAAGAAGTTTGGATATGCAGAGGTTCTTAAATCTTGGCCTCATATGATTGCAGTTTTAGATGGATATAGGCCAAAATTTTAGTAAAAACTAGTAAAATAGTTTCCACCTCCTACAGGTTGGTGGAAATGTAATACACTTGGAGCGTCAAGGGGAAATCCAGGACTTATCTTACAGTTTTTTATGTGTGGGATTCTAATGGTGATATATTGTGTGCTAAAAAACTAAAAATAGTTATTCACTATCCTGGTTATTGAGGCTATTTCTATAAGGGGACGAGTATCATATTGTTTTGAAACAATCATCTAAAGTCATAATTGAAACTTATTCTCTAGAATGAGTACACATCTTGAATGGAGAGTGGGAAATTCCTTGGAGAGTTATAATGGAGGTCAACACCATTAATAGGCTAAGGGATACTTTGACTGTAAGAGTACAACACTTCTTAAAGGAGGAAATTACTCTTGTTGATTTTTTTCTGACTTTGTTTTTTATTTTGCTGGTAATTTTGAATACAACTTTTAGGAGGTTCCAAATTCAATCTAAGAATATAGTTCTACTGGTTTGGTACGAAGTTAATATATAAATGTGTAATATAAGGAAACGAGGTAATCTTATAAATACTAACTAGAGTCTGAAATAGATTTTGTTGTTTAAATATACCATGCGCCTAGTGAGAGCTTGAGGTGTCACATATGATATTTAATCATGAATTACATTGTATTACACTAGATTCCTTTTATCTTTTGTTTTATACATCTACTTTTTGTAATTAGCTCGTTTTAGTTACATCATGGGAGATGAAAGAAATATAATGGTCACAATAAGGCTCAAATTTATAGTCTTATCTTGAATTTTGAAGGTGCGGAAAGAGCTGGAAAAATCTTGATTTGGTAGTATCCTCAGGTCCTTGCTTTCATAGATAAATCGAATGCTAGTAATATGAAGGCGATAATTTCAATGGTGGTAAGAATACTTAAATGATTCAACCATTAATTTTAGATCTGAAAAGTATAGTACATTACCTTTTTCCAAAACATAAATTTGGAGATCAACAAGCTCAACTGAAGAAGCACGAGATTCATGAATCATAGTCTAGCTATGTTTTGGTCGGATCCCTCAAGAACTAGATTCGTCACCCTAGATATCGTTCACAACAAGTCAAATGCAACAACAATTGTAAGGTGGAAATTAACTAAGTGTTTTGAAGTTTTCAAACAACTCGAGTTGTAGTAAAGAAAAGACCTTACCTTTAAGCTCTATTGACTGAGCTCCATAGATCTGCACACCAAGATGATGAGAAGAAGATGGAAGCTTCGAGTCCTTTTTATTCCACATATTTCCACTTTTTCTTATTATTTATTTGTTCCCTTTTCTATTTTTTGGGCCGGGCCGTGTGCCTTTTGTGAATATAAATATTTGGTCTGATTCCTTTTAATAAATTTGGGCATATTTGATTAAAAAGAAAGAGCAGGTCTTTCATGATACAAACTTCGATAACAGGTACCCACACTAAGCCTCTGGTGAGCGAATCAATTATCGACTAACAAAAATAAACTAAATAACTAAAAGGAAATGTCTTCATTAATTAAAACAAGTATTCATAATTTTTAACAAAACACACAGAACTAACCCCCTAAAACTCGAAAGTCATGGACCAAAACATCTACATAGGCTGAAGTATCCGCGGGTTTGCCCTAGACCCACCCCACCCCGCCCCATTTACAATCCCTACCAATCTAGATAGTATAACATAAAATAATGATTTACTATATATAGAATGTTCTGTTGATTCATTTTTTTGTATCAAAATATAAAAAGACTTTGTAATAGACAAAATTGTCATTTACTATAATTTATTTTTAATTATCTTCATAATATTGACTTCTAAAATATATGGAATACATTTAAATTAAAGATTTCTAAAATATATGAAAAGAATCCTGATAAAATATTAATATTTCTTTGTTGAAATGGAAAATTGTTAAACGGAGGAGTATAACTGAAAATTTATTATTGGCTCAAAAATTATTACTAACATTAGGTTGAGTGGAAATCTTGACAATGTGGTTATCAAACTTGACATGGTCAAGGCATATGATAGAGTTGACTGGAGTTTCTTGATCAAAGTTTTGGAAAAAAAGGGTTTATGCTCTAGTTTGCTAGATATGATTTGAAGGATTATAACTTATAATTGGTATTTTTTACTAATTAATAGTCAAGCATATAATTTTTTTTTCTTTCCTAAAAGGGTGTGAAGCAAGGTGATCCCCTATCTCTTGCCTTATTCATTCTGACTTCTAAGGTAACTAGAGTTTTGAGTCACATATTCAATAAGGATGGATTTAGAGGATATGGGTTCCCCAAGTGGAGTGAGCAGTTGAATCACCTATCCTATGCAAATGATTTTATCATCTTTGCTTCAGCTGAAACGATATCCCTTTAGATAATTATGGATACCTTGAAACTATGTCAACAATAATCAGGACAACTTATAAACAAAGAAAAAAGTTTTTTCTATTTGCTGAACAAAGTTGCCCATAGTTCTTTCAATGTAGTTGAAGAAGTCATAGGGTTTGTTAGAAGAAGTTTCCCATTAAGACACTTGGGTTTTCGTATTAGCCATGCTAAGAAGAAGAAAATTCATTTTACAGATTTAATCAAAAAAATCGAGAACAAGTTACAACTACGAAAAGGGAAATTACTTTCTTATGGAGGAAAAGTAGTGCTCATTACTCATGTATTGTATAGTATTCTTGTATATCTCTTATCTTCTATTATTCCTCCTAAATGTGTTATTTATGATATTCATAATTTTTTGGCAAAATTCTTATCTTTATTTGATCTTTCAAATGCCCTATTTGCTAAGCTTTGGTTGAACTTCAGAACTACTAACACCCTTTGGTCTTATTATTTGTGAAAGAAGTATTGTAAAAGCCATATTCCTCAAGTTGTTGAATGGAGAGGTGGATCACAAGTATGGAAAGCTATGCAGTTTGATGGCAAACTAGAGAAGGGTATGCTAGTGTTTGGTTTGATAACTGGACACAACCGGGGGCTTTACATTATCAAATTCATATTTCACATGAGCAAAGTCATATAGATTCAGTTCACCAACTATACAATGAAGAAGGATGGAAAAATGATTTACTATATGCTAATTTTAGTGATGAAATTTGTAGGCACATCCTTACTGTTCTGAGAAACAACACTACTAGTGAAGGTAGAGATATAGCCTGGTGGATGCCTAGAGGTGATGATAAATTCAAAATAAGCTCAGTCTGGGATTTATGCAGAATAAAAGGAGATCTTGCAGAGATCTCTAAAATTTGGGAGAAAGATTTACCTTTTAAGGTATCTTTTATTTTGTGCAGACTATGATTTAGAAGAATTCCTATGAGAGAGATTTTGATCAGAAGAAGAATAGTGGATGCTTCTAAATGTTGCTGTAATAATAATGTCGTAGAAAACTTTTCTCATCTAATTAGCAAATGTTTAGGAATGTTGCAAGTTTACATTTCCCAATTGTTCAACTTAGACAGATACTAGAAGATTGATAGAAAGTTTAGTATTCTCCTAAGTTAAAGTTAATGTTTAAAGCTATGCCTGCTTTTATATTTGGCCAATTTGGGAAAATGAGGAATGTGATGAAGTATGTTGATGGCTTTTCTAAACATTCAATGATTTTGGTGATTTAGCAGGAACATTTATTTTTTCACAAGAGTTAGATATTCATGGCTAAAGGATATCCCTAAAACTTGGCTTTTAATTGTCATGTTTCTGGAAGGATATTCATGGCCACTGACAAAAGCTAAGATTGTGAGATGAAAGAACCCGCTTTGAGGTTTCTATAAATGTAACACAAATGCTTCATATCACTGTCAATCAAGTGTATGTTCTATAGCCTTTTGTGAAAGGAATGAGGGTGGCGATTGGTGTATGCATAATCATATATTGTTAGAAATATCCCTATTTTAGAGGCTAATATAAGGGAAATCAAGAAGGGCTTACAATACTGTGTTTAGGAGATCTTGATTCAATTGATCACTGAGACTAATTCATCAATAGCTCAAAATGTCTTAATGGAGTGTGGGAGGTAGTGCATATATTCAGAGAAGGGAATAGCCTATTGTATTTTCTTACTAAATCGTTTGTTCATTTTGAAGGAATTGGGAGACAATAATTTCATAATATGCATTAATTACGACAAAAGGATAAAACTATTTTGCAATTAGATTAGGATAATACTCATAAATTAAGAACTAGGAAAGTATAGAATAAAACCTATTGTGGCTAAGCACAAAGCAATTATCGTGATTATTAACTTCAACATCCTAGTTTGGAGGTTAATTTTTCAGCCATACCTTTAAGTTCCTTTGAAAAAGTTTGACTATGATTTTTGAGACCAGTCGACTTAAACAGTGGTATCAATCACTATGAGGTTCAACCCGTTGAGAAGATTGAACAAATATTGAGTATAAAAATTTAAAAAGGAATAAAAAGGTATGAACACTTATCTTGTTAGATCCAGAAGATCAAACATACATAGGGAGGACCTCTGTCACGCCCTGAGGCTACCCCTTGACGTAAACACCGAACCTAGGATTACGAGTAACCCCAAGCTAAGCCTGAGTTGGCATATCATAAGCAAACTGAATATATCTAAATGAAAACATGAATTAATGCGGAAGCTAAGACATAAGATAACTAATCGTTGGGAATACCCAAAATTGGTCTGAATATATAAATACTTATAAGGGTTAAGTGATACTGAAAAATCACTCAAATACTAAAGCTGAATCTAACTATGTCTAAAAAAGCTTCTAACTAACTAGAGTTGCTGGGACATGTCCCTAGCTAATTCTAGCAAAACCAAAACTGAAATAACATACTAAAATGGAAAACATGTTTGTTGTCCTCGAAGTATGAAGACTTACCACTAATGCTGCTGAGTATGGATCGGGAACCGATCTATGCGCGATCTGAATGTTATGGACCTGAACCTACATCATGGAAGGATGTAGTGTAGATTATGCGTCAGTACTTGGAATGTACTAGGCATGCATAATATAGAATATAACTGAACAAATATGTAAGCTGAACAAAGCATAACGAGAAATGATATAATCTGAACATGATGAAGATACTGAAATATATAGAAATGAACTAAACTGAATGCAATGACCAAGTACATAACATGCTAAGACTGAATACTGAAATATGACTGGAACCGGCTCAAATGCACTAGAGTTTGACTGTGGGAGCTACTAATAACCGACATAAAACCATGTGAGCTAAATGTAGAGTCCGATGTATATTCCCCATCAAGAGGACCCAATATAACTTGCCAGGGATATAAAAGTATGACTGGCGTAATCACTAAATATGATGCCCACAAAGGGCATTTATAAACCTATGGGGGCACGTAGTT
Source organism: Solanum chiquidenum (assembly GCA_029582725.1). Classification (NCBI taxonomy): domain Eukaryota; kingdom Viridiplantae; phylum Streptophyta; class Magnoliopsida; order Solanales; family Solanaceae; genus Solanum; species Solanum chiquidenum. The sequence continues at coordinate 3,215 of JAJOOS010081074.1, read as the reverse complement.
TTGGGACTATACGGGTACGCTGAACCCCAGTCCAACTCGATGTTAAGCCTACTCCCAACTAGAAATGTGTACAATACAATATAACTAAAATATACTGGATAGCTCAATATTCTGACATGCTAATTGAGAATACGACATATAACTACTGATAATGAAACATTCGAAATCTGAGGCATGTATATGTGTTTATCTGACCTAGCTAGTGTTATTCATGAACTAAATGAATCTACACAACTAGGGTTCTGAATTTCATGCAAGGAACTAAGCAACAATGTTACGAAAACCTGATAATCTGATTAAAACTGATATAACAACTAAATCACAATAATTCTCTAAAGTTCTAGAAACCCTAGGTCTAAACAAGAGATAGAGAATTAAGAATCTGACTGAATTCTATGGACCTAGTTGATGAAAGAAACCCACTAGTGAAATATCATATAAGTGGTGACGAATTGCATGGATAAATCTTTTGATTTTAGAGCTGGAACTGGAGAAAACCTGTTGCGTTCTTGGAGAGGTCTTGGTCGAGTATTTCTTCTCTTTTTGCTTTAGTTTTGGTGAATTTAGGAGAATGAATCGCTTAGGTAAGTTCTGACTAAGTTATTAGGCTCAAACTGACCAAAACTACGTAGTTTAGGGGCTAAATGACGTAGTTTAGGTACCCAACGCATAGGGAAAAAAACCAAACAACCCCCAACTTAAAAGCTGTCGGAGAAGATTCGCGGCGCTAGTGACGGGCCGTCACTAGGACCACGGACTATCGATTGGGTTGTGGTTTGCTGGCAGTGGCTACTGGTTCTGGGGGTCCTATCCACGAGCCCTACCACAGACCATGTAGAGGACCACAGACCGTGAAGGTCACCATGGTCCCTTATTTGGGCCAGTGGTCTATTGGCTAAGGCCAATGGACCCTCCACGACCCATCATTAAGGCCATGACCCATGGAGGGATCTGTGGTCTGACGTCAGGGCCTGAGAGGTTCTGTTCCACTCCCACGAGCACCACTACGGCTCGTGTGATGGTCCACGACCCATGAAGGGTCCAGTGGTCCACCATTTTTGGGTTAGGTGTGACCTACAGATAGGTCGACGGACCGTGGTTCCTTTCATATTCTGTGAACTCTGTCATGGTTCACCTATTTTTCAGTTGTTCTGGTCTGATAAGGTTTGAGGTGTTACAGTATCTCCCCCTTGGGAACATTTGTCTACGAATAAAGTCTAAACTAGCTGAGTATGGAGGGAAGGAGCTGCAATTCCTACCAGTAAGTACATAAACTGATATCTAACTTAAATGAGTTCCAAGGACATGCAAATATGCTGAAAATGCAAGAACACTGAAGGAACATGATACTAGGACTGAATTTACGCAAATGTAAACTGAGAGACTGGAGAGGAACTATTACCTCAGGCTGGAATGGAATCAGAAGGAAAGAGATGAGGATACTTGGACTTCATGGTTGCTTTTGTTTCCCAAGTAGCTCCCTCTACGTACTAACTCGTCTACAAAACGTAACGATCAAGAATTTAAACTGTCTCCTCTTCGTAAGTGAGACTATCCTTCACAGCCACACTTTCTAATGGTACATTAGATGCCGGATCACCCACACAATTCTTCAACAAGGAAATTAGAAAGACTGGGTGGACTGCTTCTAGTTCTGTTGGCAACTCTAACTCATAAGCCACATTACAAACCCTTTTTCAAGATTCGTAAGTGCCTACATATCTAGGATTGAGCTTTCCTTTTTTTCAAAATCTCATGACCCCCTTCATAGGTGATACTTTCAGGAAAACCCGATCATTGATTTGTAACTATTTGTAACACCCCGCACGAAACTAGTAAGACCTAGCTAAGGCTTGACTAAATCTGGTAGGTTGACCTAGAGGCTCACATGTTATTTTATGGTTGGAAACATGTTTAAATGATGAATAATGTCTATCGAAGTTAGTTTGGTGACTTTAGAGGTCAAATGTCAAGAAACGACCATGACTTCCGTAAACTAGTCTTTGGTGCTAGTATAGGTGCTAGTGTCTTGTCGTGGTGTTTGTTGCGTTGTTTGAGGTCTAAAACCATAGGAGTGACTCTTATTCATAGATGGACATGTTTAGGGTCCAAACGACCGGGTACGACCCCCTAAGGGGTCCTTGAGGAGGACCCAAACCTTGGCCCAAAAAGCTATCAAATGATAGCATGACCTACGAAGGGCAGTGACGGGAAGTCACTTGACCTACGCCCCGTAGGTAGGTCTCGTGGGTTGAGACTTAGTCTCCCCACCAAGACATCCCCAATCCCCCTCTCTGAACCAAACGATGAGAGCATAGCACGGGCCGTAACTCCACCTACGGTCCGTAGGTGGGGGGCCGCAGGTGCTGCCAATTTCCAGCCCTCTAGTTTTAGGTTGGTGTTTTGGAGTTTAGTTGTTTGATTGATTAACTCTTATGAGGTTGTTTAGTTAGTTAGTTAATAACCCTTTTAAGCTAAAAAGACCCTAAGCTAAACCATGGAATCGTTTGGAAACTAGACCCTCAAAACAGTACCCTAAAAAGAGTTTTCAGTTTTAAGTTAGGAGTGAGGGTCAACTTTAAATGGTCATATCTCATATATCAAAACGAATTAGGTGGTCCATTACCTATACAATGAAAGGTCTCTGAGTCCTCTTTCCAACGCCACCGAGTTTGCCCAATTCTGATCTCGGAGTAAAAAGTTATGGCCGAAATAGTGAAGCACTGTCAGTCCCAGGTCCAATCGACGGACCCAAACTACGGATGGTAGATCAAACGACGGTCCGTAGGTTGGGGTCCGTAGATGCTGCCAGTTTTATGAAGTTTTTAGTTAAGTTGGGGGTTAATGTTTTGATTAGTTATTAAGTAGGGGTTAAGGGAGGTCGGTTAGGTGGTTAATTAATGGACTATATAAGCTAATAAGACCCTAAACTAATCCATTAATTCACCACAACTTAAGACCCCCAAATCTAACTCAATTTCTTTTCCCCCCAAAACTTCTCCTCTCTAGAAACCCCATTGAAGACCAAACAAGGAGATCAACTAGGGCTTGAAGATGGAGGCTTTTCACACGAAATTCATAGGGTTTAATTAAGGTATGGTTGCTCTTCACTCTTGGGATCCCTTTCCCCAAGAGGTCCTTCCAAAGATGGTTTTCAAAATTTCCCAAATTGTAGATTTCAATCCAAAAACGTGGGTCTTATTTCTAAGTGTTGA
>JAJOOS010081070.1:0-15556 GCA_029582725.1 Solanum chiquidenum | reverse complement strand
CCCAAATTTAAAATAAAATATATAAACATTGAAAACTATAAACTAACTAAAAATATATTAACAAAGTAGATTATAAATAATTTTTTAATTTTGGGAAGTGTAAAAGCTACTTTTTAGAAAGTTGAAAAAGTGGGGCCCGGCGCGTGTTGAACAAAGCTTTCAACCTATTTGGTTTATATTGCCACGTAAGTCGAAAAGTGGTAAAAAATAATTAAAAAATAAGTTCGGGGGGTAATAGGACTTAGTAAAGGTTAGGTGTGTCTCAGGGATTTCAGGCATAGGCTGGGGGGTACTTATGCCTTTTCCCTTATTTTTTATGTCCACGTGGACAAATATATATGTTTAAAATACGATATTAAATAGTCTAGGGAGATAATAGATCCTCATGAAAGTTTAGTATCGCAACAACAAATTCAACCAAAGTTGAGGTATTTTTTAGACCCTTATCCCTTATTTTTATTAGACAAAAAACATAAAGTCACACATGAAGTTGTCTCAATTTTTCAAAAAGACATATAAACTAAACAAGCGTCCTATTACCCCCTAAATAATCCTGAACTGATATTATTACATCATTTTTTGTCCACCTGGCATAGAGAGTGTATGCACTCTCTTAAAGAGCGTGAGCAAACTAAAATAACAAATATAATTTTATTTTTACAAGTATTTTACTAGAAAATATATTTTCTTATTTTTCTTATTATTCTAACTTTTCTCTTTATTATTTTTTTCTTTTTCTTTCTTCCTTCTTCTTCAAAAAATCATTGTCATCTCTATTGAAGCTTCTCAATTTCAATGTCACTTTTTACCACAACTCCACCTCCCTTTTCTTACTACTATTAGTTTAACTCTGTTCAATTTTAAAATTATATCTAAATATTTTATTATATTTCAAACAATTTGATAAATCCATTAAATTTCAAGATGATTAGTATGTATTATTTATTTTAATCCAAATTTCAATTAAACTTTTTCAATTTTCGGAGAATTCATTGATTCTTTTCAAAAATTATCATTTTTTGTTTTGAAGTTACATGAAAATGAGATAAATTAATTGATGATACCTTCAAAATTTTAATTTTTCTTAGAAAAATAATTAGTTTTTTTTATCAATAACTCAACAAAGTCTAGAAAATAGTATGATTTTTGAAAGAAAGGAATTTGACCGAAGAAGAAGAAGAAAAATCAGAAAGAAAATGAAGGAGGGGCTCAACTTAACGTGGGGGTGGGGTGAGGTGAGGGTGAGAGGTGAAGAAGAAGAAAGAAAGAAAGAAAATGGAGGGAGAGGTAGCTTGAAAGTGGGGTGAAAGATGAAATAGAAATTAAAATGAAATTGAAATTAAAGTAATAAAATTAAAATAAGTCAAAAAATAAGAGAGAGAAATAAAGAAAAACTTAAAATGAAAAAAATAAATATTTTAAATTAAATTAACACGTGTCACGTAATGATTGATGTGTGATAACACTAGCATTTTAAAATTTAGAATTGATCGAAAAATGATGTAATAATATAAGTTCGGAATTGTTTAGGGGGGGTAATAGGATGCCTGCATAGTTAAGGTATTTTTAAAAAAAATTGGGATAACTTCAGGTGTCACTTTATGTCTTTTATATTTTTAATATGATAGAGATATAAAAATAGACGGAGGGAGTACTAAATGGTTAAAAGTATCTTTTATATAAGTAGCAGCACTGCACCCAATAAATGATTTTGCAACAATAATATAGTTGTTGCTATGTTATATTTGACGGAAATATAAATATACGTATTTATAATCAATACTTTATATGCTACAAAATAATTTATCGATTTTGAATATAATGACATTAACTCAATTTTCATTTGATATTTTTGTGACATTAAAAATTTACTGCCTCTAAATGTCTTCTTTTTTTACCGTGCAAGTAGGAAGTCTTTAGGTAAAACTTTTGTTATTTATAGTCTGTTTGACATTGCTAATAAAAAAAACTACTTACTGCTAATTAAAATGACTTTTCAGAAAACTGATTTTGAAAAATAATAATTTGTATTTGGTTAATTTATTTGAAAAGTGCTTTTGATAATGAGATTGTGTTCGACTAATCTTCATAAAAAGTGCTTTTGAGAGTAAAATTACGAAAAATGACAAAAATTAATGATTTTAATATTATTATTATCTTAGAGTAAAAAAATATTTTACATTTCTATTATAAATTTTTTAATTATATTTTTATTTTTGTTAAATTAAAATGCACATAATCTAATTTTCAAATAATATTATACATACATAAAAAAAAAATACTAATATAATACTAATATGATGATTTAAATATAATTATAACTATCAAGAAAAATAATATTAAAACCAATCCACAAATTAAATCACCACATGAAAAATTGTCCACAAAAATAAATAAATATTAGTAAATAATATAAGTGATATATTAATAAATATGTTTATATAGAAGAGATATTTGAGTCTTGACAAAAACAATTTTTTGCTTCTGCTATTCCAATAACAGAAAAATTATTACTACTTTTATTTAAAACTAGTTTTACGGATTGGCCAAACTATGTTACGCTGGAAAACTAATGCTAATTGATTTAAATGTAGGATGCATAAGCATGAACATCCAGTGGCGGAGCCACCTTATAATTAGGGGTTCATTCGAATTCCCTTCGGCGGAAAATTACATAAATTATACATGATTAAAATAAATTTTTAGATATATATAGTTATTATAATAAACGTCGAACCCCCTTCGACTATTTCATGTGTACAATTTTTTCAGATTTTAAATCCTTTTATTGAAAATACTCGCTCTGGCACCGTGAACATCAATGACTATAGACAATTGGTCTAATTGCCATAACATCAATGACTCTATCAACAAAAGCCAATCGATCTAATTGCCATTTCGTTTTCTCTGTCAACAAAAGGGATGAGAGTTCATTAAATATTCCCTTACCCACCTCTCCTAGATTAATTATATTAGTAGCCCTTCCCCCTCACATTAAAATGAACAAGTAATTATGAAGAGAGGAAATAAAACACATGATAGTTTTGGTGGATGATGGTCATGTTTGGTTTTGACTTTTGAGACAGACAGATCTACCTGGAACCATAAACACAGATAAGGGTAATTTGTTACAAGTACAATTTTGGATCGATCTGACTCCTTTTCATTTCTTTTCCTTCTATTTTTTCGAAGTTTTTATCTGGATTAATAACATATATCATAGGTTAAAATAAATGGTTAAGATTTAATTTCTCAAAGTAAATTTCTAATCATGATTTAATTAATAAATATATTATATATTAAATATTAAAAATTATTATAATTTCACTATTTTAGCAACATATTATCTTGTCCATAAATATAGGAAAAACAAGTTCTCTTCCTAAATATTTTTTTGTACGTAAGATTTTTTTTAAAATTTTCTTTTAAATAATCTTTGTATCACTGTATCCTTAATCTTATTATGAAATTAAAATTAGTTTGTTAAAATGGTTTGATTATCTCTAGGGTAATTAATTAATCACTGATCAAGATGCATTTAACAAAAAATTAAGATAAAAAATTATTTAAAACAAAATTAAAAAATATCTTACATACAAACAAATATTTAGGAAGAGAACTTTTTTTCCCGATATTTATGGATAAGATAATATGTTGCTAAAATAGTGAGATTATAATAATTTTTAATACTTAATATATAATATATTTATTAATTAAAACATGGTTAGAGATTTACTTTGGAAAATTAAATCTCAACCATTTATTTTAACCTATGCCATGTGTCACTAATCCAAATAGGAACTTGGGGAAAATGGAGAGAAGATAAATGGAGAGGAGCCGGATCCATTTTGGATCAACCTTGACATTGTTTTTGAAAGTACTCAATTTATTTCTTAAAATGAGAAACGGTATAAAGCACTGTTATAAAAAATATATCGTCATTTTAGTTAACAGTAAATTTGTTAAAAGGGCTTAAGACAAGTGGATTAAGGTTAATTAAATTTATTTTCTTTAGGCTAAAATATCAAGGTGGTGGATTTAATATAGGAATATAAATTGTTTATCAAAAAAATAGTCATTTTGATTAATAATAAAATTTGTACAAAGCAATTAAAAATAAGAGGATTAAGATCGCTAGAAGAAAAGCGTGAATTACATGAGAATTTTCCTAGGAATTATATATGAAAATTTGTAAGAAATTAAATTTCATGGGGATTACTCCCTCCATCCCATATTAGATGGGCACTTTCAACTTTATACGGTGATTAAGAAATCGTTAATACATTGGAAGACTTTACCATTTTGCCCTTTGTTTATATCAATGCACATTAAAATGAGTTACAAAAAATACACATAGAATATAGGAATGGTTAGTATTGGGAATCCAAAGGTCATATTGATTGTAGGAGTAAAATGAGAAAAAATTTACTTTTTCCGTCCACTATTGTTTGTTAGGATAATATCATGTATAACCCTTAAGAAAAATTTAATATAAGGTGCAATTTGACTAATATAACCCTACTATCAATCATTATTAAAATAATTTGTACTTTTTGAAAATTGTAAAAGGAACTTTTTTCACATTAAAGTAGTCTTGTAACTTTAAAATGGTTACTTTTTGAAATAAGTAGTTATGTAATTATTAAGGGTAGCATTAGAAAAAAGTGACTAATTGTTTCTTGATTGTTTAAATTGACAATTAATTTTGGACAACTATTTTTAATATACCTGACAAACAAGAGTGGACGGAGGGAGTATTAATTTTATCCTAATTTAGTAAGTGCTCAAGTAATATGGGACAAACATTTTTAGTAAGATGCCCATCTAATATGGGACGGAGGGAGTATATATGAAAATTCGTAAGAAAATAAGTTTCGTGAGGATTTTTCCTATAATAAATAATTCGAAGGTAAAACCTTCGTAGATAATTATTTCTTGTGAATCTCAAAATCCCCAACTAATTTACCTAAGGATTTAAATTTCGCATGTAAATTACTTACGATTTTTCTTGCAAAAAGTACTAAAAAATTCCTATTTTTTTAAATATAAAAATTAACAAAAAAAGAAAGAATTTTTCTCACAATTTTATTCGCAAGTAAAACCACATGAAGATATTCAAATAAATTTCTTTGAAACAATATTACTTATTATCTTCTAATTATTTATTTTGTTCATTGAAAGATTTCTCCGTGAAATTCGTCATCAGGTATGTGGAATTTCACTATTGAATTCCTTTCACCCATTAGGTCTCTAGAATTCAGTCAGATTCTTGATTCTCTACAACATGTTAGACCTAGGATTTCTAGAATTTCAGAATTTATGTTGTGATTCAAATCCAAATCAGATTATCATATTTTCGGGGAATCGTTGCTTAGTTCTTGCTTGAAAGTCAGAACCCTAGTTGTGTATATTCGTTTAGTTCATGAAGTACACTTGCTAGGTCAGTTTAAACAGCTATCCATGCTCCAGTTACGAACGTTTCATTATCAGTACATTAATGTTGCATTTTCAGTACATTAATGTTGCATTTTCAGTTAACATTTCAGAATATCAAGTTATCCAGTTTAATTCAGTTATATTGCATTTTATACATTCTATTGGGAGTAGGCTTAATATCGAGTTGGACTAGAGGCAGTCACCCTCAAGTCCCAGAACTACGTGCCCCATAGACTTATAAGTCACCTATGTGGGCATCAATTTAGTGACAATTCTATTCATGATTTCAACTTCTTTTTCAGTCCATTTAACATGTGGAACACCTACAACCGTGATTACCTCCTTACACTTAATAAATTTAGGTTGATGTGTTGTTGATCGAAGTGAGTCACAAAAAGATTTATCAATAGGCAAACTAGGCTTAGGCACGTCGGCACACTAGAGTTTCTTAGTCGTGCTTTTATCTATATGAAGTTCAGGGAAATCAGCAATGGAAAAGAGCTGACCAGCCACCATAGGTGGCTGGCCGGCGGCCACGATAAACATCGCAACTAGGGTTTTAAGGGCATTTTAGGAGAGAGAAGAGATAGATATATGCCAAAAACCCAGTGAAGACTTTATTTAAGAAGAACCAAATAAAATGAAAAAGGGCCAACAATAATCATGAACTCTTGAAAAAGATATAATTATTTCCTTCATCCACATATTTTGCTAAAAATAATCCTTTAGTTACATTTTCGTCCTACTTAATTATGCCCTCGTAAATAAAATAACTATATCATCCTTAATTATTATAAGTACTCTAATTGTTGAAAAATAAATAGCATTTTCTCTGTCTTGAAGTACATGTTGTCCTTACTAAATAAATATAGCTTAAATTACTTGTCATTTTAGAAGTTCAAGACAATATTAATTTATTTTTTTTCATTTTATCCTCAATAATAATTGTTTTGAAGATAACAAATACCTCAATTACAACATATAAATAGAGTAAATATTCAATGAAAAAATATATATTTTAACACACATATAAGCGTAAAATAACCAAATACCTCCTCTAATTAATATTTTCTTAAGTGACATGTAAATAGAAAACACACTAAGTACTTAATAATAAGAATAAAATAGATATATAATAGTAAATTATCTCTTGATTTTTTTATATTGAACAAATAAAACTAAATACCTATATTTAGTATAATAGATAAATAAAAAATAATAATATTTTAATGTCTGACCAATATGACTCAAGTAAAATAAAACAGAGTGTGTACTCAGTAGTAGTAGTAGTAGTACACGGTAAATGTATCAAGAAAAAAATGAAATAAGCAATTACTTCTTCTGTCTATTTTTACTGGTCCACTAGACTAAAAATAGTTGTCTAACAATATTTGTTCAGTTTAAAAGATCCATTTATCCTTTTGTGTCTATTTTACCATTGTTATTAAATATCATTCAACATCTAATACATTTCTAAAAATATTATATTTAATATATTTAAAAAGTAATATAGTAATATTAACCCTATTATTTATTATTTCTTAAAATATATGTTAAATTAATAGTGGACAACTATTATACAATAAAAAGTATAAAAAATAGTTGATGATAAAGGACTTTCGATAATTTATATATGGTAGAAAACTTTTTTTGTTTGGTAAGTAAAGAGTACAAAAGTCCACTTCCTAATGAGGTAATGCAACCAAACGAAGGCATCACATAAAAACTAAAAAAAAAATAAAAACAAATCTAATGGGTATTCCTTCTTGGAAACTGAGTCATCTACTCTATCTTTATTCATGCACTGACAGTTTTGGTATCAATTTTGGGATTGTTTTGTAAGAATAGAATAATATAATAAGGTTTGCTTTTTAAGTAAACATTAGTATTTATGTAATGTTAAGATCGTTAGGTTGTCCTTTTAATAATTCTTATCTATGTAGTACTAATTTAAATCGTTGTTATCCAATTATATTTTGTTTCAAATAATAAATAAATTCTCATATAATTTATGTAGGTACTCCTTTCACATTGATCGGTTCGTTTCGGTTTTATGTATTATCGGTTAAGTTTATCGGTTTTTGGTTTTCAATATGCTAACCCACTAACAAGCCAATGAGATATTTTTCATCGGTTTCCGATTTATCGGTTTTATGTCGTTATCGGTTCGGTTTTCGGTTTACCCAATAAGAAAATGTCCATAAAATATTATATGACTTCTCACTTCTCTAAATGCTTTGATATAGTGAAACAAAAAAGATAATGGGAAATTGCATCAATAAGAGAAAATATAGTACGAAAGTTATAATTACATGTCACCGCCAAAATATAGTATGAAATTTCTTATGTTAATCAAACTACAGACATTTACAAACTTGCAAAAGCTACAAGCAACAATTACAAACTAAAACTAAAATCAAATAGCTAGTCCAACAATACTAAAACTAAAACTAAAATCAAATAGCTACAATTGCGAACCCTTACTTTAGTTTTTAGGTTTTGATTAAACAGTAAAGACTAGTAAAGCGGCATAGTGGGAAGTAGGTAGAGTACTAATAATTTGATAGAATTATAGTGTCTAGTTGTATATTATATTATTAATATCTAATAGTAAATTATTACCGTCTTATTGGGTTATCGATTTACCCAATAACCCACTAGTAAAAACCAATATCGAACCAATAACCAAATAACTTTTATTTATAAACTCATTAAAAACCAAATAACCCAATAATCTAATAACAATAACCTAATAACATTTTTTCGATTCGATTTTTGCATACCACCTTTCATTCTCTTTTAAGTGATTTTTAAGGAGTTTGGCACACTATACATATGACTTATGAACGTTCGAATCAATTAAAATTTTATTAGATATTCTCATAATTTAAATGATTTATCCAAACTTATTAAATGGTTGTAAAATAAAAAATACATAAAAAAAAACTAAGATTTGAATAATTAAAACAAACACACTAACAACTAAGATCTAAAAAATTAAAAATTCAAAAACTTCATTAAATGCAAACTAATGAGTAATGAGATCTTATCCCCTTAACTTTTTGATTTGTAATGTAATACCTCTTTCACCCTTTTGAATGAGAAAATGAGCCCTTTCTCTTAAATCAACGGTTAGAAAATGAATCGAATCATTACAAATATTTTTAAAATGTAAAATATGATCCTCAATTAGTACCAAGGAGACAATCATATGTTTTACAGTTTATTTCATAATTTCAGACACCTCCCTCGAGGTTTAGGTCTATAACACTCATTTCCTCTATGGTTTATAATATTATATTATATCTCCCTTATTTTGATTTGACAAATACTTTAAAAATAAATCAATATGAAGAAATGTGTATCTTTGTCAGGTAAAAAAATAAAGATACACTTTTTTTCATATATATATATTTATTTTAAATAGATTTAAAGAATGATTACAAAAAATCAAAATAAGAGAGGTAATCGTAATATCGTAAATAATAGAGAAACTGAATGTTATAGAGTGAAACCTGAAGACAGGTCTGTGAAATTATTCCTAAACAAAAGAATAAGTAAAGTATAACAAAAGACTCACCACAATCCACAAAGATGGATCCACTAGACATTGGATCCGGCAAATTGGAAGTAAATGATGAGATAACAAAGGATTCCTTCATGGAGGAAAACTATTTTTCATTTGACTAAGAAAAAAATACACATGCATGCAACTATCATAAGAAGAACATGTATATGCATTTTTAATTTAACAAATAAATGTTGAACATTACATTCTTAATCAACAATTGTCTTATGCATACCTATTCATTTTTTTTTTATAAAAAAAGTAGTCTACAATATATAGTTGGTGCAAGCTTGCAAGCATTAAATATAGGGTTGGCATCATAAAAATGTGTTATAGGTTGCTTATCAAAATCCATATGAGTGGTGAAGCTCATTTCATAATTGTTTTCTTCTTTTGACAATGATCCTTTCGTGGAGCCCTTACTCAATACCTACCTATCCCTATCCCATATATAATATTGCTCTTCATATATAAGCATTCTAGCTCCATTATTATTATTTTAAGCTCCATAACCAATTACAACTCTTTTCCACCTCTTAATTAATGCTAGCTTACTCTTTTGGCTTGACCATAACAACTGTTTAATTTTATAGCATACAATTATATGCTCTTTTTTTGTTAACTAGACGGAAACGCTAGCAAGCTAGCTAATTAGTTGGTATGATATCCTCTTTGACTTGATCTCATAGTCCACTCAGACTCAATACATTTGTGATGGTTTTATGACAGATTCATCGGTTTTTGATGAATTTATTCAGGAATACCAAGAGTACAACACAAGGAAGCTAAGCATCGTCCATGGAAGCAATTTGTGAGAAAGAGATCATAGAGGAAGAGGAGAATTGGGGAAACTCTCTTTAACTGATTTCCATTCATGAGTTCATGTATATTTATATAAGAGAGAGAGAAAATATCTAGCTAATCTATACAACTGGCATATTAACAGAATTCCAGCTAAGCTAACTAACTTCTCTAGCTAACTGATCTGACTAGCTAGACTAACTAACTAATTGAATCATATTAACTAACTAATATTATAATTTGCTAATCTTAGTACCACCCCTCAAGTTGGAGGTGTGGAGAACACTAACAACTTGTCCAATGTTGCAGAGTGTCTTATGTCAGTCAGTGTCTTTGTCAAGATGTCTGGTAGTTGGCTTTCTGAGCCTATGTGAAGTAGTGAAATAAGCAGTGCCTGTAATAGATTTCTCACAAAGTGACAATATACTTCAATGTCTTTGGTATGAAACACTAGATTTCTAGTAATGTGGAGATGAACTGATTGACTATCACAATATACTTCAATGGCGGTTGACAGTGGCAGCGTAAGTTCTGTTAGTAATCTGCTAAGCCAAACCAGTTCACTTGCAAATTTCCTCAAAGCTCTATACTCTGCCTCTACTGAAGACAAGGATATAGTCTCTTGCTTCTTAGATTCCAGCTAAGTGGACTAGAGATATCTCAATAGGTGGAATGCTGCTTGCAAGTATGGTTCTTTGGGATCCTGCATGAATTAGCTAAGGTGGCTTACACCGTATGATGTATGATATGTCCATTTTAGTGTTAGTTAAGAAGTTCATCTTCACAATGAGCTTTCTGTAAAATAGAGGATCTGATAAGGGAGTTCCCTCTTTGGCATGGATTTTCACTGCAGGGTCTAGTGGAGATGTGCTACTGCTCAAGCTTGCAACATTGTAGGTTTTCAACATGTCAAGAAAAAACTTTCTTTGTGAAATGATGAGTCCATCCTCTTTATAGAGTACCTCCATCCCAATAAAGTAGTGCAACTTTCCTATGTTTTTAGTCCTGAACTTATCATGTAGGAAGATTTTGAGCTCCTCAATCTCAGAAACATTTGTGCTAGTTAGAATAACATCATCTACATATACAACAACAAAGATAGTAGAACTCTCAGACTTCTTATGGAAAAGTAAGTAGTCATTCAATAAGTGAGTATAACATTTGGAGTACAAGGCTTCAACCAGCTTGGCAAATCATTGTCTACTGGCCTACTTTAGACCATATAGGGATTTCTTAAACGTGCATACCATCCCTGGTTTATGTACTACCAAACCTAGTGGAACCTAGCTCTATATAAACCTCGTCAAGCAACTCACCCTGGAGGAATGCATTGTTTACATCAAGTTGAATAAAGCTCCAACCTTTGTTTGTTGTTGTAGCTAACAAAACCGTCACAATTGTCATCTTAATCACTGGTGAGAAGGTTTTTGTATAATCTATCCCAACTTTTTGAGTGTAGACTTTTGCCACAAGCCTTACCTCGAGCCTTTCAATAGTCCCATTAGCCTTATGTTTCACCTTGTACACCCACCTGCTTCCTAAGGCTTTCTTGCCACTAGGCAAATCCACTAAATCCCAAGAATGGTTTGCATGCAATGTCTCAAATTCATGTGCCATGGCTAGATTCCAGTTAGTGTTCATAACAATCTCCACATATGAAGAGGGTCCATAATCACTGCTGATATTTCTCACAAATGTCTGACTCTCATGCTCCAAGACTTCAAGTGGTATGTGCTGGTTTTTGGACAAGTCAGTATTGAAGCAACTGTTTGCGTTGTATAATTAATTAGGTGTATTAGTTATAATTTTGGGTAGGATGTAATCATCTAGGTATGTGGGTAGTTTGTGTGACCTAGAGGGTCTACTTGGAAGTATAGGCTGCTCAACTCTGAGAATGTCATTAGGTGGCTGAGGGGTAGTATGAGGGTCAACTGGATGATCAGTTGCATCAACTATATTGTTTTCAACATCTTGTATATTTTTTCGTCTAATTTAAGTATTGACAGTGTCTATGAAAGGTAAAAAATGTAGAATAGAAGGAAAAAAAGAGATATCAGAAACCACAACAAAAGGAAAGACAGTTTCTTTAAAGATTACATCTTTGGGGATATGTATTTTCTCTGTGGCCGGACTAAGGACCTTGTAACTTTTTGATCTAAATAGGTATACTAAGAAGATGTTTGTTGTGGTCCTAGCTTGAAATTTATCTCTGCGAGACTTTGGAAAAGTGGGGTAACAAAGGCAACCAAAGATTCTCATGTGAGAGTAGGATGATTTGAATTTGTATAACAACTCATATGGACAGTTTCCCTTGATGTGGGAGGAAGGAAGTTTATTGATAATGTATGTGGCACACAATACACACTCTCCCCATTACTTCAATGGTAATTTGGATTGAAAAATGAGTGCACTGGTAGTTTCTAGTAAATACTTGTGTTTTCTGTCAACTATACCATTTTGTTGTGGTGTGTAAAGGCATGTTTTTTCATGGATAATTCCCTTTGATTTCAGAAAGTATGACGTTTCTGTGCTGACAAATGGTAATCTTTCTTGCATTGCCATTGGGCAAAAGCTGCAAATGAAGGATTGTTTTGTGGAAAAATACTCAGGTATGGATCTAATTTCCCTCATTTTCACAAAAGACACATGTCCAAGTCGTTTATGCCATAAAACATTCACATCATCACAATCACGAGTCATAAAAGAAACATGTACAGGTACATGATGAATTTTATTTCATGAAACACAATTCTGTACAATAGATGGTGCACACTTATTCATTCTAAAGATGTTATCTATAGCGGAGAGTTGGTGAAAGTGTGTATTTTGACTACAAGAGAATAGGAAAGGAAACAGATTCAGAAGCAGAAATAATTGGACTGAAATTGTAATTAGGAGTTGAAGTAGCACAAGTAGCATACTTGGCCACAAAATGATTGTTGTTCTTCAGACATAGACATTTGGAACATAGAAAGTAGAGTCCATCTTTAGCTTCACAATCTCCAGAGGCCTCTTCATTGAAGAGGCTTGCAGAATGCAAGAGGATTCAGCGAAAGAGAAAATATTCTTAGAAGTGGATTTGGAAAGACAATGAATATAAGTAGGATTATACATGAAACAAGGCATATACAGTACTTCATGCAAAACAATATTTAATGCAAGTTTTACACTGCCAATTTGACTAACTTTCACTTTATATAATCACTAGTTTTACGGCACGTGCGTTGTACGTGTGTATCATATTATATAGTATATGATGTTGTAAAATAGAATTAATATGACTAAATTAAAGCTTTTTAATAAATAATTATACATTGAAAGAACAGTGATCAAGTGCTTTTGAATGATTAATACAGATTGTCATAAAGTTAATTATTTTTTGAGACCAAAATGACCAGATTTCATTGAAACATTTCAAAATACATTCAAAATTTAAATATGGTGAGAAAGTGACATTTCTTTAGTACTATTTTTTTTTACTTTACTCAATTTTGTAAACAAACTTAACCAGCAAAATAGAAAAATAATATCAATATATAAAGGTCATCAATAGCCTTTCCTCTTGAGGTTATGACTCTAACTGATGGACACCATTTAAGTACAATTTTTCTCTTAAATATTAATACTTCAAATTTGATATGTACATGCATGACACTAATAACTATTACCATAAATAGTGCAATATTTTTATATCTTTATACGTAATATATCCTTTTAAAATATTATTACTCAATTAATATTTGAGTAAGACTATCATAGAGATGTAATTTTACCAAAATTGTACTTCTATAGAAAATTTCAACACTGTTATAAGTAGAATGTTATAGAGAAAAAAAAAATATAACATCAAAAATTAGTTCTAAAAAAAATAGGTTGTTACAATGAAATGTTATTATAACGAAGGGATAAGGGTCTGAAAAATACCCCAACTTTGGTCGGATTTGCTGTTGCGATACTAAACTTTCATAAGGACCTATTACCTCCCTAGACTATTTAATACCGTATTTTTTACCCCCTGAACTATTTAATAGTGTATTTTAAAGGTATATATGTGCCCACGTGGACACATTACTATTTATAATTTTGAATTATTTTTTATGTCCACGTGGGCAAATATATATGTTTAAAATACGGTATTAAATATTCTAGGGAGATAATAGGTCCTCATGAAAGTTTAGTATCGCAACATCAAATCCGACCAAAGTTGGGGTATTTTTCAGACCATTATCCCTATAACGAATGATGGTTAAATAGAGAATTGAGTGTATGTCAAACATTTATGTTGGTCAATTTTTCTTTTAGATATATATATATATATATATATATATATATATATATTTCAGTAGCATAATTTAATATTAATATATGAACTACATCACCTATGGTGAAAAATATTTTATTTCTTTAAGTTTCTACCATATCTTTGTGGAATTGTAGTCCTACCTTTTTTTTATGCAACATACATTTCATATAGTTGTTGTCTAATGAGAGTATCTAGTATCTTATAGAAGTTGTATCATGATATAAAATATTAAACCTTTTCAATAAAAAAATTAATTGATGAAAAAAATTTAAATTATTTATTTATAGAATCTTTAATTTGATTTAAGATCAATTTGTGATCAACCACTATTTTCTTATCTATTTTTATATAGCTTGCAAGGAGTGTATCTTGTGACATAACATTTTCTGAGATCTAAATGAACACAAATAAACACAATATAAATATAAAAAAGAATAAATATATGGAACAATTCATAGCCAATGAAGAAAGAAGACGAAAATATATGTTTATGATATATTTACTCTAGTGTTCAATTTGATTGAAATCTCTTGCCACCAACACTTTACTTTCTCCAAAAAAATATATTAAAAAATTCATAACCAATGAAGAAGGAAGACAAAAATATATCTTCATACTATATTAACCTTAGTGTTCCAAAATTAGGAAGAAACTATTTCGTTTGAGGTTAAAAGAATAAAAAAAGGAAAAATAAAGAAGAAATATTTTACCCTAGTCATGTGCCTTTTTTCATATTTGTTTATTATTATTGTCTCTCCCACAACTTGATATATTTATTTTATTAGAAAAAATAATCTACAATGTGTGTATTCGTCATTGTTCACTCATTATGTGAACACTAATTATTAACTTCTATCTCGAATGAAAATACAAAAGAAATTAATTAAAGAAACAAAACAAGAAAAAGAAATGAAAATTCCCGCGCACTATATATAGAAGTTTTCTGTGTGAAGAAAAGTTCATAGATAACTGCACATTTCTTTGCTCTCTTCTTTTCTTCTTTAATAGAAAGACAATACCTAAATTTCAATGCTAAGAACTTTGGCGAAACACATCAATGGATTGGGGATGAATCCTGTATGAAAATTTTAAATGATCTCAAATTGTCACACAAAAGAGATAACCAAAATATTATAAGGAGTGAATGGTTGTGATTATGACCAAAGAAACATGAAGGTAGAAATTGTTGTGACTATTCGTAGGAAATTAGTATTTTTTAATAAATAAAATATGTAGGTTAATTAAAAGGCTATTAACTTTCTAAATTGATATAAATAATATTGAAGTATTTGTGTGGTGAAAATCGTAAGAGAAAAATGTAATTGTTAATTGATGAATGATTTGTTATAATTTATTCATCAACTCTTTCTTATGTGGTACCTCCAATTTCATAGAATTTGAACTTAATAAACTGTTGCAAATAATACTTGGATATTTTAAGAAGAAGA
>JAJOOS010081068.1:0-11139 GCA_029582725.1 Solanum chiquidenum | reverse complement strand
ATGTGTTATCATATACATGTTAGGAGTACCTATTCAATGTTGAATGTGTCCTTGTCTCCTATGATGAAGTGTGGGTGTGCGGTCTAGAATCCCTAAAGACTTTATATGTGAATAGCTTATGCTTTGGGGACATCGTGAATGTGTTGAGATCCCTTGAAGGGAAGTGCACTCAATATCAATGTTGTGGCTATTATGTCACTATGAGGACCAATATGTACACACACACTCTACATGCATAGTTATGAATATGATGTGATATGGTGTCTATTGAAAGGTTAAGTCTTATATGCACCCTTACATCTTATTATGCATGCAAAGTGTATGATTAACATGGTATGAATATGTGTTGTATGAAGGTGTTTATGTGAAAGGTTTTCTCACATATGTACACACACACATGAATGAATGAATAAGGTTTATGATGATCTAGTGAAAGGGAGTCTCTTGAAACAAAGTTAAAACGTTTGTAAAAGACTTCTTAAAATATGGTTCATGTCGAATTATGGACGTGAACGATTCAATGCAAGATTTTCAATAACCATATGTAGAACTCAATACTTGGAACTCAAAAACTTCAATGATACTACTCCTTTCAAGAATGCTCAACTCAGAGGGTTCATACGAAATTATGAACATGAACTACCCAACTCAAGGACTCAAAGATACTTCTCATCTCAAAACTGTTTGACTTATAGGGTTCATGCGGAATTATGAGCATGAACAATTCAACTCAAGGACTTCATGGGTAACATGTAATAGTCCATGATTAGAAATATAATTTCAAAGGGGATTAGGAAATCAATACTCAAGACTTAAAACTTGAATATACTACTCCTCTCAAAGGTACTCAACCCTTGGAGTTCATGCGGAAGTTATGGCCATGAACAACTCGACTCAAGTGTCAAAATATCAATAAGGAACCCATGTATACGACTCTTCTCATTCTCGTACTTACTTACTCAAAACTTAACTCAAATCGATGATGGATCTCAAAGGATTTACAATTTAACTCAAGACTTTCTTGAACTCTACTCTTAACTCTCTTTTGAATGTGAATTATGAATTCAAGGTTATGATTTGTGATAGGAAAAATCTCGTGATGTTTAGGAATGTTTTTAGATAGTTAAACATGAGAAACGACCAAGAAATCACTGTCTGGAAGCAAGTTCGCGATGCGGAGATGCATTTTAATATTTGGTCGTGAAATAACTTTAGAGGTAGAGGGTTCTGTGACCTCTCCGCGACGCGAAGAAAAAAATTGTCAAATGGTGAGATAGGTCTGCGACACGGACTGGATTTCCAGATTTTCTCGACCTTTTCTTTCTTCATTTTCTAACCCCTATTAGCCTAAATTCGATTCTTTTTATCAACCCCTCTTTAGATTTAGACACCCAGCATATTAACACAGGAAACTACTCATATATAACTCTAGAATCGACATGATTTCATCAAGAACTCAACAATCAGATCTAAACTCAAGAACTAAAGCCAATTTCAAGAACATAATTCATGAACATCATACTTTGAACTTTCTAGGATGGACTTAACGCTGAAATTAACACGATTGGCATTTGGGTGAACAAACCCAACACTATGGAAGTTTACATACCTGAAAGAACCATCTTCTTGAAGCAATTTCAAGGAAAATCTTGAAATATGGACCCTAGCCTTAGCGTTTCTTGAATCCCTTGAGCGTTAGAATTTTTGGAGTGGATGAGAGGGTTTGATATATGAAAACTGATTTTTCTACACGTTTATTGTAATTTAGATGACCTCCTAAGGGTTTTTAGGACCAAAATACCCTTAAATAAATAAATAAAACGAGCTGAGAGTCGGAATAATTTTCACCCGGCAGTGAGGTCCGTATTGGCTCCGTAACGCGGAACCATCGCGGAGCTGCTGCTAGGTTTGGGTGTCGTTTGTAAATCATTCATAACTTTTTACTCAGAGCTCGAATTTTAGCATACTCGGTGGCGTTGGAAAGAGGACTCGAACCTCTTTAGTTTTCCATCTCGTATCTCACCTAACACATCTTATAATAGAAGTTATGGTTGTTTGAAGTTGACCCAAAACTTAAGAAAAATTTAGGACTGACTTGAATGCTTTTCTCTTTGGTTCTTTTCGGAACTTAAGGTACTACATCTAGTGACCTTAATACTTAGAAAAAAAAAATTCCTTGGTAAAAACTCACTAACTACGAAGGATGGTGCGAGTCTTAGTTCAAAAAAATTCTGGGGTGTTACAATATCTCCCCCTTGGGATCATTCGTCCTCGAATGACGACTGGACTGGGTATTGAATGGGGTTACTCTTACTAAGGTCTGAGTCTAATGGTATACTCTTACTATATTCAAGCTTAACCCAAATCCTTAGGTTCATGTTCTATACCTCTCTATAGGGAATCTCCCTCCAAGACTATTACTCCTTCACACAACATGGGGATCATATCAAGAACCACCTAATGTTTAACAACACCACATTCAAGCTTAGTACTCTAACAAATCCATGGACTCCTACTAACCAGCTCCTTAAGAAATTCTCAACACTTGACTTGATTTCTCATCTTATGATCTCTCCCTTAGGTCTGAAGCTAGCACTTGAAAGCTATGAAACTATTCCACATTGACAACTCAATTATGCTATCTAGGCACACATGGAAAATTATAACTTAATTGGAACCTCATCTGGTAACATAACATCTCGGCACACCTCTTAATGCTCTTGTTACTCTTGTGACTTAGCCACACTTCACTGCCTTTATCTAAAGGTTAGGGTCTCTCTTTTACCACTCATATTTATTGTAGCTTATCACCTCAATTCCTCACCTACTCTATGTCAAGTCTTCTAGATCAAATCTCAAGACTAACATCATCACCTTCATGTTGTCATTCTTTTTATCATGACACTCATCTCAAATTCAAACTTAATATTTATGACTAAACCCAAATATCAATATGATTGCTTGCTTACTTGCTTACAACTACTAGATACAAATTAAGAAACACTCGTCAACTAGGACCTTATGACAAATAGTCAGTCCTTACCTCTTAGTCTCCAAACTCACAATTTACTATTACATTTCCCTTCACAACTCGAGTACTATTCACTCATTCACTATACATCATTGCCTAATTAGTTCTATAACACTTTGAATATTATGGGATCTCCCTCAAATTCATAAGCTTAGCTTAGATCTATCACCTCATGTATACTCCTGCTCTTCTATTCATCACTTACACTTGCTCAGTAATGTAACACCCCGTATTTGTAACAGATAAAAAATGCAGATTTTGAGAAGTTACAGGTGCAACCCACGGTTTGCATCCATGGACTGTAGGTCAGACCACGGTCCGTGCTGGTGGTCCGTGATTCACTACTGCAACCCCTCTCCAAACCCAGCTCAGAAAATTGGCTAAGTTTCGACCCACGGACAGACCTACGGTCCGTAGGTCAGACCACGGTCCGTTATCTGTGTCCGTGCATCAAGACTCTTTTACCCAGCCTCTGACATGAACTTTGGTCGACCAGCACGAACCATCATTTGATCCACGGTCCGTAGGTCTGACCGTAGATTAGGGTCAGCAGCTAGTTAGATGAAACTTGTTGATTGGGTCAACTTCAAATGGTCATAACTCTTAGAACAAAAGGAATTATGGATCCCATGACCTATGATATTTTAGATAATTGAATAGTATTTCCAACGCCACTGAGTTTGCTAAAAATCTGACATCCGAGTAAATATTCATGCTCGTTTTAGTGAAGCCCAGTCAGGCAGAATTGACCTACGACTTAGTCTTTATTGTTCTTTACTTATGTTATGATATGCCAAGTGGGTTACATGGTGCGTTTCGGTGTTCTATGTTCCTTGTTATATCTAGGGGGTACCCTTGGTTCATGACATGGATACATACTACGTTGTGTGCCTCCTAATTTAGGGCCACCAAATAAAGTTTCCTGAAGTCCTGGTACATCTTGGTCGCACACATATGAATCAAATAACAAGAACTATGGGTCACTACCAAAACCTTTTGAATTAAGTCATCCCCCCAAGGGATACATATCCACCCTATAAAACTAAGAAGCTCACGCACATCAAGTGAGACATTTGGAGCCTCCCTAGAAATAACCTTGTTCTGGAGCTTGTTTAATTGGTCTTCCTTAAGATATTTGGCCTTGGTTTCTTTTATAAATGTGGGCTTAACCTCAAAACTGGACAGCAGTCCACCCTTTATGAGATCCCCAACTACATGAACTTAGATGCTAGAATCTGGATCTTTCTAGCCAAAGGTCATTTTAACACCCCCAAATAGGACAAATAACCCATGTTAATTGTTACAGCTGAATATGTTTGCTACAACATTGGTGATACTAGATGGTCATATCATTATCTTTTAGCAACTCTATCCACCTTCTCTATCTTAGATTTAAATCATGTCATGTAAACACATCTTGTAGGATATAATGATCTGTGAACACTTCAAATGTTATGCCATAGAGATGATGTCACCAGATCTTGAGTGCAAACTCTAAATCATGGGTTGGGTAGTTTCTTTCATGAAGCTTAAGGTTCCTTGGAGAATATGCTATAACATTCCTTTCAAAAATCTACACTACACCCAAACCCAAATGTGAAGCATCTCAAACTCACTAAAGTCTTTACCTTCTACTAACAATTATAGGATGGGAGTCATGGTAAAAAGTGTCTTGATCTTTTGGAAGCTCTCTTTACACTTATCATACCACACAAAGGGTATCTACTTCTGGGTCCATCTTATAAGATGTTTAGTAATGGAAACAAAGTTCATGAACAAACCTGCAATAGTAGCTAGCAAGACTCACAAGGCGAGGACATACCTAAATCTTAACTGCCTTAATCTTTTTGAGATCTACCATCGCTCATTTTGTGAATCTACATGCTCCATCAAAGCAACCAAAGTTAACTAGAATTTTCACTTCGAAAACTTTGCATACAATTTCTATTTCACTAGGGTATCTAGAACTATGTGAAAGTGTTTTAACGTGCTCATCCTTATTGTTGAAGTAGATAAAAATGTCTAAAAAACAATAATAAAGAAATATAGAAATGGCTTGATGATACTAGTCATCAAAGTCATGAAGGCTATGTGCACATTTTGTTAACCAAATGACATCACCAAGAACTCATAATGGTAAAAAGGATCATATATGTGAGGTATAATATACTTATTCCAGATCTTAACGTTGTTCAACTATCTGTAGTCTATGCACATTCTCATACTACCATATTTTCTTCATAAGCAACACCAAAGAACCCCAAGGCGAAACAGTAGCCCAAATGAATCCCTTATCCGAAAGTGATCTTAAATTTGAGTCTGGAGTTCCCTCAACTTTGTCGGAGCGATAAGATAAGGAGGGATAGATATTAGGAGATTGCCCGGCTCTAAATCTATTCAAAAATCAATATCCTTATCCGGAGGAATTCCAGGAATATCCGTAGGAAACATCCTGAAATTCTAAAACCCATATGGTTGACTTAAGAGAAGGGAACTCCACACTAACATCCAAGGTGAGAAAAGTAGGCAAAACAACTCTTCCCCACTAGCCTTCTAGCCTGAATAAAGTATATGATCTTTGTGGGAGTAGGACTTTACACACCTTCCCACTCTAATATGTCCTACCCGAGATTTCAACAGTTATCGTTTTACCATTACAATTTAACACTTCATTATAGGGCGACAACCAAGTCATACCAAATATCACATCGAAGTCTAGCATACAAAAAATTACCAAACTTACCCAAGTTTGAAAACCCATAAACTTCAAAGACAAAGAACGGTACACATGAGTAACTACCACAAATTCCCCAACCGAGGTAGAAACATGAATAAGATAATCAAGAATATCCAATTCAAGTCAAGAACTAAGGAAAACTTAATAGATATTTAAGAATATGTAGAACCTGGATGAAATGAAATAGAAGCTATTCGATCATACATGATAATAGTACCTATTATCACCAAGTCAGATGCCCCAGCCTTAGTCCTGCTCGAGAAGGCATAACATTAAGCTTTTTCATCATTTTGGGCAGCTCATCTACCTGGTTGCGCCGCTCCCCTCTCCGTGTTACCAATTACTTTATTCCCACGACCCTAATTACCATCTCGCCCACCTTGTGTGTCCCTTTCCCATTGCCACCTTCACCTGTTGGATCTAAACCTTAATCTATTGTTATATATGGTTATCTACATGTATTTCAGAGAATTCCCTATTAAAGTGACCCAACTCACCATATTTATAGGATCCTGAGTCAAGTGAGGGATGTTGGCAGAGGAATAAGGAGCTCCTTGTCCTCTAGGAGATGGGGACTACTGAGTGACCCCTCAAGAACCAACCATAGAAGCTGGAAATGTCGACTTAATAGGACAAGCTTAATAATCATGTTGACTAGGACCTCTAAAATAAGAACCGCAAAACTTACCCATACTGTTGTAATTCTTAGCCAATATCTAGGCATGCCCAACCTACATGACTCCCTCAAATTTTTTCTCATAGTTGTTCACCTCATTAAAATTCTTCTCAACAAAATTATATGCATTGACAACATTTGCAAATCCTCTCTTCCTTAGTGCTTACAAGTTGAGTAGCATAATGAGACAAGGCATTAAACTTAGCCACATATGCGTCTACAGACATGCTACCCTGTTCAAGAGCCAGAAACTGATCATTCTTACATGCATTAGGAGTTCGGGGCACATACTTCTCCAAATACAATGCATGGAACTGGATCCAAGTTAATAGAGAAATTATTTATAAACGACACTACACGTAAGACCTCCAGCACCCTGAAACTAGAAGGTAACAACTCTACCCTATATTGATGTACAATACTCAATATATACATTCTCTCATAACCGTCCATACTGAACTAAAAAATACCCTCATTCTCAGTGCCATGAAATGACTGACTCTTTAGCTTCAAAAACATATTCATCATCTCACGTATTGTTCTAGTCATAAAGGGCCTATTACTAGATAGAAGAAGGCATTTGTACCAGAAACCTCATGTCTCTTAGGGGTTTCGGTAGCAACTAGACGCATGACTAGGACCTGAGTAACCGACCTAGTGGGAGTTGATTTAGTACCTGCAAACCCACTTAGAAATGCTAACACCTGCAAAACCACTTTTGAAGACATAAGATGAAGACTTGTACCCCAGCATGTGATTCCACTTCTAGCTCAACATTTTCCTCACTTTCCACCTCAACCTCTTCTTCAACATGATCCAGGCTGGGGGAGGGTTGGTGGCCTTGGCTCAGCCACTCCCTAAGCTCTACCCTTGGGAGGTATCACCCTCCATCTGACCCTGCCTATACATCTACCTCTACCTCTGCCTCGTCCTTTGATTGTTGGTTCCACATTTAGAGTTATAACCTTGCACTAGTACGCCTAATATCAACCATTTGCAAAAATAATAATGAAGGTGGTTGGATACCAATTGGAATCATGTTATAGTACAAGAAAGAAGGGATACTTCCAATAGAGATGTCTTTGTACCATTTCACAAGACTCTGATACGTCCAAAATTACACTTCAATTAAGAAGTATAAATGGTCGAAGTCAATTTATAGAATTCAACATGAGTTGCGGTTGATCCCACAGAGAATTTACTTACATAAATAGTTTCATCATCGCGTTTATTCAACTATTGTTATTATTTCTTAAATAAAATAATTACGAAAAGTAAATTGGTTTCGTTGTAATTTTCAAGTAACTAAAGTTTGTTGTATTACTTAGATTAATAAAAGTAACAAGATTTTAACTTCAAGGTTGTGATGATAATGAATGAAACATGGGTTGTGTTTCCCATGACTTAACACCTAGTGTTGATTCCTGAACAAGTTTTGAGTGATTTTTTCTTTGCAGATTTTTAGCGAGTAAAATGTATCTAACACCTCTGGTCTTGTTAGATAACTTCCACTCGAATACTCTTGGTCTTAGAGTGTTGTCTGATTTTATTCTCACATATTTTGGTGTCAAAATTCTCGTGTCTCAAACTTGAATTTTCACTCCAACCAATCAGATTAATTCTATTTTTACCTAAATACCAATTTTATCTCAAACAATTGATAGATATAGGCAAGTTCTAATATGTGCACTCATTAGAAAGAATGAATAACGAAAGTATGAATTATATTTTGCAAATAATAATCACACTGTACTAATTTTGTGAATATACTCTTAGATTACTGCCATGGTTCCCAGAACCCTAGTTGTGGTATTTAGCCACTCATTCTTTCAATTGAATAAGCAAAAATATATGTTGAATACATTAAAAGAGATCACTTATGAAGAATGCAAATTCAAAGAAAGCTTGATATTCCAAAACCAAATCAACAGCTTCAAGTTGTGATCCGAAGTAAATCGATAAAAATCAAAGTAGAGAATATGGAAAGTAGTCTATTTCAAGCTAGAAAGAGATAATTAAAAAGTAAACCTAGTAAATTCAAATAGTTTGTCTAAAAAGAGTCCTACTCGAAGTACGACTGAAGTATCAGAACATCTCATGGACAGCACAACGGCCCGTCATGAGCTTCACGACTCGTGATGGCTGCTGTGGTCTCACACTTAGAGAGTGTGAGACTCATTTTCTTCATGGATGACTAGGCGGTCGGTTAACTTCACCACAACCCGTCAAAGGTCCTTTGGTCTTTACTTGGACTTTTGCTCCTCAGAGTCTAGTTCATATGCTTCACAGTTTCATATCCACGAGCAATAAGATGGTCGGTTAGGGGGACCACACTGCATCTGGACTGTAACACCCCATACGTCTATTGACCTAAGCTAGAGCCTAACGTATAGTTTAATAGACTTATGGAGTCTAAACTTATGGTTCAACTCCTAAAACGAACTCCCTAACCTAGTACTAGGGTTTTAGTGTAAAAACAATTAAGCAAGGCCGTCCCAAGGACCTCCCAAGGGTCCTTTTTGAGAGACAAGGAAGTGACAAAAAGTTGTCAAACACCAGCTTGGTATACGGAGGCCACCTACGGACCGTAGGTGGACTTACGCTCCGTAGGTGGGGGATCGTAGGTTGAGACTTAGTCTCCACAAACTCTCCCTTAAACTCCCTAGCCTCAGACCTAAACGGGCATGCAGTACGGTCCGTAGAATGACTTACGGCCCATGGATTAGTCTCGTAAGTCAAGACTTAGTCTCCTCACGAGGGCTTTGCAGGAAGCCCCTCAGCCTTAAATGATGGACGACCACTTACAGACCGTCACTCAATCTGCGGACCGTAGATTGGTGTCGTAGGTTGAGACTTAGTCTCCCCATCCCATGGCTAGATTTCACCATCTCTGAACGAAATGATGATCCCACTAGTACGGTCTGTCACTCTACTTACGGACCGTAGATTGGGGTCTCGTAAGTGAGGTTCTTCAGGGACTGATTCACACGGATTAATTTAAAAGTTTCCAATTAATTCCTAATTAATTAATTAAAGGTTGGGACTGTTATTATTGGTTATATTAATGTATTTTTAAGCATTAAAACAAGTCTATTACCCTCATAACTAACAACACAAAATCAAACCCACTTCCCCCAAAAACTCTCTCTCTAGAGTTCTCCCATCGAAGACTAAGGAAGAAGCTCAAATCTAGGGTTCAAGCTCCAAGGTTTTCACTCCAATTTTGTGTATTTACATCAATTAAGGTATGGGGACCTTCATTAATGGAATCTCTTTCTCCATGAAGTCCTTTCAACTCTATTTTCGAAATGGGTTTTGATGTTTAAAAACTAGGGGTTTGATTCTAGCCATGGGTTCTTCCTTAAATCAATTTTACTATGTTAGATGCATTATATTGTTGATGAATTGATGTTTAATGATGATTTCTATTGTCAAATTCCCTGGAACCCATGTGTAACATCCATGACCTCAATTTCAAGTATTATGATGGGTTTGATGATTGAAGATGATTATTATGATTTATATTTATGTTCAATTAGCTATTGAATCTTGTTTATTCATGCTTAACGGATTAATTCTAAGTATGATTGTGAGACTTGTTTCTTGACCCATGAAAGGTAATTATGAAGTATTGTATGATTGATTAATTGTGATTTACTTGTAATTTGATGGAGTTATATTAGGTGAATTGTTGGGTTGATGCAAGATCCCGTCTCTCTCTATACCCTTATTCTTCATTGATATATGAATTATGACATTTATGATTATGTTGTGATTGTAGTGTTGGTTGAAAGGTCATTCTCATGTGAACACTACGATTATGTATGAAGGGTTTCACTCTTATGTTGATGATTCAAATGTTGAAAGGAAGTTCTCACTTTCTGAATCTATGAGCTTTATGATATGATGTTGGGTTGAAGACTTAAGGAATTCTTCAATGAACCTAAATCTAAGTAAAGGCTTAATGTGACTTTACAAGGGAATTATACTTAGCACCGAGTGGATATGTAAATGAGATAGAGGCTTCTACGTTTAGAAAGTCTGGCCTCCCATGTATATTGTCTCATGGGATGGGAACCTTATACGCTAGCAAGTCTGGGTTCCTAGTAGCAATCCCCATATCCCATAACTACATTCCCCCCCAGGTATTAGCTTATGGGATCCACTTAGATAGCTATTCATGTAGTTCTACCTTGGAAAGTAGAACACCCTTTTTCGGTGTGGGGCTATATGACACTGGATTCCATGTAGCTCTCATGGTCTATGTCGGTTGTGGTTATTCTTCCCTAAATGATAAGATAATGAATAAGACTAGGACTATACTATGACTTCTTGGCTAGATTAGTTAGTGGGAGTGGTGGTATGGGACTTCACTTCTACATTGCACAAGTAGACTAAATGGGAGGTTATGGGGTAGTTACTCTAAGACATGATGAAGCTATGAATGAATGTATGTATGATGTAATGGTTAGTTGATATGAATGACTTTCCTTATGTTCAACTCATGTATATGAATAAGCTCTTGCAGATAACTATTGTTTATGAAAAGGTCTAAAGATGATATGTATGGCCAAAGTAGCTTCAAAGGGGTATTTGAGTATGGTTAGTATTATGGAATGCTAACTATACATTGTACCAAGTGTTCCTAAGGGGTTGCTAAGGTGTTGTAAATTACTATGTTATGAGTTCTATTAT
>JAJOOS010081067.1:0-16086 GCA_029582725.1 Solanum chiquidenum | reverse complement strand
AACTTATTTTAACCTAGGTGAAAATAGAGTGAAACAATAGATTAAAACTCAACCTTATTAGTGAAGGCCAAAAAGAAGGTAAAATCTTACGGTTCGTGGTGTTACCTTGAATCAATGAATACATGACACATGTTTTCACATACACTCTTGTCACTAAACTATGGTTTATTAATGTACATTCTTACCTTGATTATTGGTAAATTAGTATGGTTTGATATGAACATCAGGCACCGATAATTTTTACCAAAAAACATATTCTAAAGCTTGCACTTAGCAGATGATCAAATTTTGGCTAAATGCACTTATTGTTAGATAATACTCAAAAAGAAACTTTACTCCTTTTCCACTTTTGCTTCTCTCCACCTTTTATCTTCTCTTTTTTCAACCAAATATAAGGATATCCCAAATTGGATCATTTTTTCTGCATCGATACGATCAATGCTACTAGAGGTCATACTAGTAACAAGGTTTTTTGGTTAAAAAAGTCATATTTAGACATTTCTCTATTCAGATTTTACAAATTATAAGACACAATTATATCCTAGTCCCTAGATATCTGTCCATCTAATTTCTACAATTTGAAGCAAAGGGGAAAGGTACTAATTCCAGTAAAGAGTCAAACCTTTCAAGCAAAAATAAAAAAAGACAATCATGATGCATAAGAATGTTTGAACCCCCCCCCCCCACCTCCCAACTATGAATTATATTTTTTTTAAGGCCTAATCCACTTAGAGCCCGTTTGAATTGGCTTAAAAAATCAGTTTTTAAATCAAAAATAAAAAAGCCAAACTTAAATAACTTTTAAATCAAAAAATAATTTTAAGTAATTATTTTAAGTCATTTTTGACTTATTTTAAGTAATTTTTATATTTGCCACACTTCTAGAAGTTGAAAACTGACTTAAAAATAAATTTGACCAATTTTTAAGCCAATCCAAACACCCTCTTAATCATCATAGGCTTCATATCCCCACTTTGGCAACCTTTTTACCCAAGCTCTCAATGCCTATAATTACCAAGCTCTAATATTACTGGTCACTTGTATGGAAATTGGAAGACAACCCATACACCCTTAAAAGTCTTCTATGATCACGTAATTTTCCTTGGCCTTGTCATCCATCACTTTGCGTATTCTCTTTTTTGTAGTGGTATCCTCGCCAGCTTGCACACAACTTGATTAATTCCACAAGCTATCAGCTACCTCTCACCAATACAAGTACCGGATACCTCTATTTACCAAGACTTGGATGATGAGAAGAAATCAACTAGTATATATGCTACTTCATTGACCACTAGGCCACATTCTCCGGTGCGATCCATCACTATGCTTCTTTTTGAGGACCTATGAAAAATCTCTTACCTAATTAGCTATTCATGATTGCTATATGAGGATCACTAATGGATTTGCAAAAGGCAGGAATTAGATTTATCCTAAAAGTGGAACCAAACTAAGAAAAATGTTTTTATAAGTTTTATTCCAGCTGGAGGAATCCAAGGACTGGATAAGAGAATTGATATGATGAATACATGAGTTTCTCTATTAATCAAGATGCACTTATATGTATATAAAGTATCTAGCATGCTGAAAAGAGGGTTTCAAGGTCATGTAATAGTAAAGCTTCTGAACAATTTATTTATTTTAACCGTAGTGTCGGGCCAGCTTGCCCGCACCTAGACTAATTCTACGGGATACCAGGTTACTCTATCCTGAAAGGCTAGGATAAATGGGAAACAATCACCGAGTGTTTTTATCTCTGTTGGGATTTGAACCTGAAGGCTGAAACCTCATGGTTCTCAACTCACTTCACTAACCAACATAATTTTTACCTTGTAAAAAGGGGGAAAAAGAAACCAAAGGAAAGATATGGCAATAATGCTACATATGCTCAACATAGTAATGACATCAATCTTATTGCCTCTGCATCAGTTCTCCAATTCAATCAGAAGTTTGAAGGAAAGGCATAAATATGAAAGGAGTGAAGCAATGATACCTCTTACCCCTTACAGCATATGGGTGACAAGAGCATCAAATGCAAGAGCAAGATGAAACAAAAAAAAGAACCGCATTAGATAATCAACTAATTTATGAACCTGCACAGGGATGGAAATATATATGAAGAGAAAAGGTGGCAATCACTAAGTTGTAAATGCATGATATACTTAGCAATGAGACGTTCAATCACTTTATACAATCACTTTATATCATCATCCGTTCTTGATCCTGATTGATCTAGGAATGCTGCAGGCATCAAACTGTAGAACTTACAAAAAGGAGATGGTAAGAAGAAGGAACTTGCTTAATGCCATCGGAAGTGTAATTAAGTAGGCATCTTGCCAAGTGAAGACCAGAATCAGACAACAACCCACCTCTGGAAATTGAAAATAAACAGAAAAAGAACATTGTAAACCAAACAAATTAATTAGCGATCATCAGTAACATCGTATAATTTTGATGTCTTTTAATAGTTCTAAAAAGGATGTGGTCTCTTAATAGGTAACTTTCTCATTACAATTGGAAAATTCAGGTCATTGATTTGAACAAAGTACAATTCTGAGATGCCAACACAACTTGGATTCAATATGGAAACCTGACAAGAAAATACGCATGCTTGCAGCATCAAGCAAATATTATGGCCAAACTAGAAGGAACATGAACCAGTTCATGGAAACATCAAAGAGAGTTCCTTCATACCTAGTAAAATTATGACTTTGGCTTTGAGATACAACAAAGAATTGTCGATATGCATTGAAGATCTAAATGCTATCTTGTTTTCCATAAAATAATTGATAATAAGGTTCTTGCTTTGACCTGCATCGAGAGGCATCTGTTTAGGTGAACGTCAAACTTAAAACATAACAGAATTTTGAGTATTAAAGATTTGGGGAAATAAATCCTCACTGGAGTGGGACTTTCTTCTTCAGTCAGCATGCTCCCGGAAACGTATGATATTATTGATAAAGGTCCTCTCGCGACGATAGCTGAAGATTAAGATAGATAAGATGCATGAATATACACACAATACTTTCAGAATACAGTTTAGTTAAAGGACTTTCAAATTATAACAGTTTAAGTTTTGATGTTGTCTTTAAGCCTAGTTTAAACTTTACCACACTTCTAGTCCACAGTGCATTAGACTACAAAATGTTAGCTCAGCCAAAGTCGTTTAACAGTCATTTTTGCAAAGAAATGGACCTTTGGCTTAACTCAACAACAGAAACTAGCTCAAAAGGTGAGAATTGCCCAAGATCATACAAGATAACAAACAACCCATCTCACAACCAATGCAGGACAATTTAATACACACACACCCTCCCGGCGCATGGACAGACCTGCCAACTGGTGCGTGGTCAACATAATATGGGGGCCAACAATGGGACACATAATAATAGGGACGGTTTTGGCTCTGATACCATGTTAAGAAATGGACCTTGATCCTAACTCATGAAGTGAGGATTATCCCAAATTATATAAGGAGACAAACAACTCATCCGTCAAACCAATGTAAGACAACTTAACAATATTCATAATCTCCCAACAATCCCTTCTTAATAGAAGAAATATATATGTATGTGAGTGCACACATTTTCGTGAGTGTATGAGAGAAAGAAGAGGAAGTCGAGAAATGAAAGGCTGAAAGGCCACCTGGGAGGGAGTCGAGAGTGCTTTACAAATAACCTAGACAAGTTTCAAATACTTCATGGGTATACAGAGTTTCAAATCCTCTACTTACATGACAAAGGCTGCTAGCATGAAACTGGTTATGCCCACTAAGAAGTGAATGCTAAATGTTCTCCAGAAGTCATCCGGATCCAGAAATATCTTTTCTGAAACTAGAGTGAATATTCCAGAAAAAAGTAGAAAGGTCCAACCAGAAGGCAGGCATCTGCGAAAGGAAAATGAGGACGAATCCTGAAAAAAATCCGAAGAATATATCATCGTCAGAATCCAAGGAAATACTGACTTCTCAAATCCTTACACATCCAAAAATCACAAGCTTCCGGAAAAATACCTGGAAATAGTTCCTGATGAATACTGCTGAGTAAGTGATCCTAAGAGCCATATCTTTTAAAAGTCAAGGAACTAGTGACTACAAATATTAGATGTCCTTAAGGACAACCTACAACATGTTTTGCACTTCCAACCATTTAGCGAGCCACTCATGGGCTTCCAGTTCTGTATACAGATGCAAATGCAATAGGAGTGTAAGCACAAATCACATTAGAAACTATTTCACTATTAGCAAGTTCCTGTACTTGTGAAAAGGGTGCCAACACGTGCTTGTTACCTCGACAAACTTGGCAGATAGCCATTTCAGTTTAAGCAGTCAGCCAGAATGATACTATTAAAAGTGTTTGCAACACTACTGCTGCTGCACCTTTGTTACTAACTCCAAAACACAATAGCAATCATCAGGTAAACCCTACCTTCTCCTCATACATATAAAGCTTCCTGACATCACCACAGTGAAAAGCATGCTTTATTTAGCCTACTTCTACATATTAGAAGTGTTCCTGAAAAATAGCTCTTTCATAAAATGATTGATTATGACCTTGTAACGTGAAAGATTCTGAAAATAAAATATGCAACCCTAAGTATGGTTGCAACATGAACATTTACTATCGTCAAGACAGCACCA
Source organism: Solanum chiquidenum (assembly GCA_029582725.1). NCBI lineage: Eukaryota > Viridiplantae > Streptophyta > Magnoliopsida > Solanales > Solanaceae > Solanum > Solanum chiquidenum. The sequence continues at coordinate 11,450 of JAJOOS010081067.1, read as the reverse complement.
AACTGCAAGACCTTGCCTTATTTCTGAACCAAGATATGCAGTGAGAACAATGATTATCAATTTTTTTAGAACAAAAGCAAACACTTCAAAGTTCCAGAAAAGAAAAATATAGAACTTCAATATGTCATGAAAGGATACTCAAAGAATTAGCTAAAATCAACCCAATCGCACCAGCTGAATGTATAAGAGAAACATTCAACACCAGATAAATCAATGAGAATACAAGCAAGGAATCATTTGAGCGCTTGAGTTGAATCTCATTTGCGACCGCATGCAAAAATGCTTCTGATGTTCCTGCACCAAAGACAGAGAAAAAGTCAACAGGATTCGCAATAGACCTGTAGACTAGTCGCCAGGATAAATTCAACATATCATCTTCACAAGCTGAAGACAAACACAGAGCAAATTAGTGGAAAAATCTTTAGGTCACATCATTCCAATTAATGATGCAGGTTACAGCAGAAGAGAACACACTTGATTGTAGATTTCAGCTACTTGAAATAGAATAAACAAGCTTTTAACAGTTATTTAAAGCAGCCTTATCAGAAAAATGTAAAAGGAATAAACTGATTCGTAAATGATCGAATTAATAAAACAAAATTTGTACGGAAAAAAAGCTAAAACCTCCAACAATAATTCATAAAGGCAATTGGTAACAATGTCGTATTAGCATAGTACAAGCTGCAATGCACTGCAACGACTTCTGGAGTTTTTCTGGATTGGTAAGTACTTAAGAACAAGTACGGAAAAGATCACAGATATCGGGAGCTTTTGTTCCTATCATACAGGTATATGCTGTATTTTAGCTGAAAGATGCAGGAAGACTGTGCCAGTGTTATCAAAAGTGAAAAATGTAACTGTGCCAGTGTTATCCGAAGTGAAAAATGCAAAAAAGCTCTAAGGTCAATTGGGGCTTTAAGTGCAAATAAAGCGTGGGTTTTAATGAGAAAAGGCGCAAATGGAAAAAATATACAAATACATGTTTACTCCAAGATAAATAATTATAAGCTCGAACAACAAATATATGGACAACGAAATTGAAAAAATTATGATAAACTGATATTTCAATTGTTTAGTGCAACCCCTCTAGGAAAGGCTCATTGGCAAGGAAAAGTATGCCTTAGAGCCTTGATGTCGATATTAAAGCGCATATTAAGCGAGGCGAAGCGCTCAACATGTTTTGAGCCTCGTTTCAGGCCTTAAGCACGCCTTTGGCAACACAGAACTGTGCCCTGTACTCATTGGTACATGACCTCTGATGCTTAGGGACAAAAGCACAAAAGATGGCCTATTCCTAAAATATACCAAATTCATCTCCGACAAGATGATTGGCTGGGTAAGGCATGGCTTCATGAAGCTACCCATTTATATAGGATCCGAAAAATACAAACGAACTTAAAGTATCATGCAGAGGAAAATCACCAAGTCGTTTTTCAGGCTGAGCAAATGTACAATAAGCAAGTTCTCGAACTCTCCACGCACCATACAAAAGAGGTGTCCGTCTAATGGGATTTAAGCATGTTAATACATAGCTAAATAAATTAAAATGTCCCCTCTGTAACAATAAAAGTTTTCAGATGAGGTGATTCACATTTCACACAATTTCACATGGTATAGTGAGTTCAAGTGCCACTGTCATCCATAATGAAAATTGAAAAGTACATTCACATGCTTGGTCCTATAAAAATTATCAGGCTAGCACGTCATAATTAATTAAATAACTAAAGCTGTAGACTCTCTAACAGTTTAGCCTTCTACCTGAAAAGATTCACATAATTGAATAATACAATAGAAACTTGCTATTAGTTCCATCTCTGGCAAAAGGTACAATAAAAGTCACCAATTTAAAAGGCATGCATCAAGGTTGCAGCAGTTCAACAAGAATGAACAACAAAAATGACTCATGAATGAACTTGGCCAGATTCCAGTTAAGAGCATGTTTTTTATTTTATAACCTCCAGTTAACAGCATGCTTTTCCAAAACTTATCAGAAAGGTGAAGAACTGCATCACTCACAGAAATTTCTAACATGAGCAGGACACATGGAGGCTGCTGCGGTACAACTAAATTACAAACTCAAATGCATCAAAATAGAAAACAAAGTTGGGAATTCCAATCTTTACAACCTTATTTCCCATATACAAACAGCTCTGTTTCGACATCATTATTTACTAGATTTGAAGTTTCATAGGACCTGCTTAATTATCATCATATACCGTGCTTCTTGCTTCACAAGATAATCCAGTTATTAAAAAATAAACTAGTTTTTATGCAATGTTTTGACATTTTCTGGCCTTATTTACTGAGAGCTTCAGGTTGATTAGGTGCCAAGTATCACATTTGACAGTTTAAGAGGTCCAAGGTTATTAGTTATTATTAAACAGCTCCGATCCACAGGCAGAGGCCCAATTCTAAAATCTACATAATTGAGAAGAAGTCAAAATCCCGCAATATTTCATGATCAAAAGCTTTTCATTTTAAGTCACAATATCAGGATATGGAAGGACGAATCACTTGGCCTTACTCACTATAAAAATTAAGAAAGAACCTTTGAGTCTAGATCATGGTCAGTAGCCCCATCAGGACCTAGTGAAATTATCTCATGATAATACAAATGAACCATACAGTAAAAATGGCAACTCAAACAATCATTCTTTCCTTTTCTGTCTAAACTCTTTAAGTAGAATTTTTCATGGGTCGCTCTATAAAAGGAGGGACTTGGTTTATTTGGAACCATTTAATCTTATTTAATTAGTATTCCTACCGGATTTGTTTCATTAATCTGAATTGGGTTTAGTTATTATATGAGAAAACATTGTTAAGTAATAACAGCATAAGTTTTTCATGGAAGTCATTATTTTCAAATTAATTATTCAATAATTGCTTTTTTAAGAGATTGTAGTTGTTTACTATTATGAAAACCAAACATGATCTTACCATTCATGGCCAACAGAATTACATAGAGGCAATAGTATCGTAGAGCTGTTGAGGCTTCTCCATCACTCCACTTGCGACCATACAGCAACCTAATGAGAGAGTAGGAATAGCTAGGGCCAAAGGCCATGACTACCAAACCTACAAGAAAAGCAGTTTTGAGAATGATGGTTAGCTATTTGGAGTCTCAATTTTTTTTTATGCACCTAATAGCTAAAATGAAATAAAAATTCACCAAATTTTTTCTATGTAATGAATACAAGCAGAGAGTGAAACATATTGTGTGTCAGTTTATTATTTGAAGCATATTTATGAAGAAAAAGAAGTGAAGCACAGGGCAATGATGCTAACACACCCAAACAAAGTGCTCAAGGAGAAACAAGTTTAAAGAACATATATTGAAACTTCTCATTTCAATGGCAGTCAGAAAACCAGTTTGCTAGACCTTTTTAAAGTCTTAGGTAAGTCATAACATCCCTTCTTTATCCCCCCCAAAAAAGGGTCATAACATCCCAAATGCTGAGTACAATGTACATAAGCCTCTATCTTTTAAGGCTTTCAAGTACTTTATTCAAAGGTAGATTGTGAATTTGTCACCACAGTAGACATTGCCTAAAATACAAGTTCTCCTAATTTTAATTCAGATCTTTATTAGCTTCAGGATTTAGTAGTCCATTCCACTCGCACAAAAGGTTACTTCAGTAATTAAGACACACATTTAATTAATTCATAAAAATTGTCAATTAATTAAAATCTCTCTGTTTGCATAAATAAGGTGGCCAAGTAATATGTTTTACTTTATATAACTGGTCCTTCAAACACTTCATAGTTCTCTTTCCAGATCGCCCATATGAGGCAAAAAGGAGAAATGTTCCATAGTTTTCTGCCCATATCATACAGGATTGTGTAAAGAACAGTAATTAATAAGACAAAGGGAGGACATAATAGTGACTTCATATAGTTCTCACATTCGAAAAACAAGGTACATTCCTGTAAGAAAATATATCACATAATGTATAAGTTGTCAGAAGGTCAATGATCAGCACCCGGAATGTTTAACAGTAGAATAAGTTCCAAAAAAACGACATCATTGGTAAACTGGATCTGAGAATTTCAACCAATGTTTGCTAAGATAACAGGTCTGAAAAGAGTAGGACTTGGCTCAACTACAAGAAGATGAACATTCATTTCTTATTTTACTCATTCAGTAACAAGTTCCTAATTTTATGACCCAGTAGGATATTAGTAGAAGTAGGTAACCACTAGTCTAGCTCTATAGAGAGAAAAATTTAAAGATATATTTGTTTTGAAGTAGTATTGAAGCAAGTTCTGTTATGAAAGAATGTCAGAGTCACCTATTAGTAAAACAAGTTTCAATGCCTCGGTCAAACTTTTTCCCAGTTTCTTTTGCTTCTGTGTCTGTTCACCTGTCAAAACAGTAAAACAGTTTAGGTATCAAATTGCCACTTCAAATTGAATGAACAGAACAGAATTGGCATAAAGTTTATTTTTTTATTATAGCTTTGCAGTAGTGACAAACACCAAAAATACAATATCAGAAATGAGATTGAGTAAATGATAGTTGTTAAAGAAAAGGACCTTGGGCCTAACTCAACCCTAAAAGCTAGCTCATGAGGAGAGGATTATCCAAGACCATAAAAGGAGACCAAGGACCCTTTATCCCACCGATGTGGGACTTCAACCCTCAGGACTGGGGGGCCCAACATTGGAAAAAATAATTTGTCATGGGCCTGACTCTGATACCATGTTAAAGAAATGGACCTTGGGCCTAAAGCTAGATCATGACTTAACCCCAAGGCTAGCTCATGAGGGGAAGGATTGTCCAAGACTATATAAGGAGACCAAGGACCCCTTATCCTACCGATGTGAGACTCCAACAGTTGCAAGTTTGGATATCAAGCTGTAAGTCATGGATGGAACTACTCATTGGGTTTTGGTGCACTAAATCAGAACTTTAGGAAAATACAGTGTTATTTCTATCATCAATTCAAAGAAGCTTTTTAGGGGAAAAGATGGCATTTTGCCTTTTGCTGTCAAAGGCACTTCCTCTCTAATACCAGTTGTTTGAATAGATTAAGACTTATTTTTTTGATAACCGAGAAATCTGTCAATCACAGCCTTCTAAACTCGATGGATAATGGGTCCACCCCTTTACCCTTCTCCACTTAAATACCGAGCTTCACTTTGCATGGTGTGGGGCTTGAACCTGCGACCTAAGTCACAAATCCTCCACTTTTTGGCACTCGAGCTAGGCCTTGGGGCCAAAGACTTTTTTGAGAAAAGTAACTGTGTATTATATCCAAAAACAGTACTTAGGTAGTACTGAAGAGATTAAGATTGAAGACCTATAGATCAAGATACTGGAAGAGTTAGTCTGACAAGTGCAGAATACAATTGATGTTAAAAGATCATTGGGTTCATTGAAGTAATATATCAGGCAAAATCCTGTCAAAGAAATAAATAGACCAAGTAGCATCAGAAAATAATCAAAAAAAAAAATTAGTTCATTTAGGTGATTAAGGTTAAAGAAAAAGATAAGCTCATTTTCTATTTCTTAGCTTCTGTTCAAAATCGAAATGTAAGACATGCTGACATCTAGTAAAAACCAGTATCACTGTGGTTTAACAGAATAAAAGTATTTTTAATGGGCATGGCATCACTTGAGGAACCACTATTCTATCTGTGTCTTGTCTTGAACTTCCTTAGAAGCCAATCAACAATCCTGTTAAGAACAGGTTCTGCTTGGCAAAAAGTGATAGGTAGGAGAATGATTATTTGTCATTACCCTTTTAGTAAGTAAAAATGGGTTATCTAACCTCTCAAATCTAGATTGAAGGAGGAATTATATCTCTTTTACTTCCCTTGTAATTGTGTCATAATTTATGAGGAATAATTCTACTAAGGAAGTAAATTGATGAACTTCTCTCTCCTTGCCTCTCCCTCCTTTCGAAACCAAATTAGCATTACTCACCAAGGTAACAACTATTTAGGTGAACAAAGAAATTGAGAAAATAAGATGATTACGATCAGCCAGAGTCCTAAAAGGAAGGCGAGATAAACCTGATGCAGACCTTGCAAATGTAGCATATGAACTTTCTTCAAATGGGAGAAACACCAGCCTAACCACTAAGCTGCCTGAAAAATCAATTTTGTATCTGGTAAAAATACGACACATTTAAGCTAAATATGCTGCTATCTTAAGAAACACGGTAAGTAGAAGCCAGAATAACTAACTAAAATACCTAGTTTATCTACAAGCCCATATACTGCTTGGTTATATGGTGTGTCCAACCATACAAGAACCAATTTTTCTCCTTCTTGAAGAATCAACTTGCGGAAAGATTGAAAGGTAAACAACATACACATTTTTGAAAGTTGCTCATCAATGCCTCCACTTCCTACACTAAAAGGATATTAACTGTCAACTAAAATAATGGTGGAGAACAAACATTCCAATAGAACTGTCAACATAAAAGGAAATGGCAGAGAAATTTTGTAAACAAAGTTTAACAACTGATAACTCCAAACCAAAGGCAGGCTTTGTAAAGCCCCACAAGTTTCTAGATTAATTTGGGACCAATTTCGAACATAAATGATGTTATTGAAGTGAATCAGAGGAACGTGGACCCACACAAAGGTGTAAGAACATGGTTCATAAAGAAAAGTAGTAGTCCTTGAATTTTCGTCTCAATGCTTCAAACTGTTCATCGCTTGAAGTTATACAGATAAAGTTATGCGCGATTTAATGAACAACATACTTCAGGAAATGCAGCGCAGATTTGCCATTGCAGCACACGCTAAACAGAGACACTGTCAATTGCAGTACAGATTTGCACTGCAGCGCAGAAGTGTGGCTTGCGAGTCACGATGCAGGCAGGTGAAGGTTTAAGTATAAAAAAGAATGGGAAGAAAGAAATTGGTTCCATTCTTTTAAATACAAGACATTTTCTCTCGACCCCAAGTCATCCAAGGTTTCTCCTACTACCAAAGGTAAGTTTCTAAATCGCTTAAAGTTAAATAACTACTCTCAAACAATGATTCGAACAGGGCTTCATCTTGAACTAGATACCCAACAAGCATTCAGGAACAAGTTAGGATTCAATTGAGAACTTTGCAACCCAACTTCTACTATGATTCTTAGAAAAATACTATTTATAGAATTCGTTTGTAGGAACCACCACGAAAACCTAGAATGACTATGAACACTAAAAACTTGGAAAATCCAGCCAAGGGTTTCTAAATTGGGAAAAGTAAGAAACGTTAGAATTGATTCTTTTGATTGTGTATAAGTGATTTGGTGAATTGAGCCATTCAGGGTGGAGTAAATGTTTGAGCTAAAATGGAAGGAAACGAGGAGAGTTGAGGGTTGAGACAATGCTTTTACTATAGTTGTCTTACAAAAATCATGTCACATATTGTTGTTAAATTGTATAGAACGTTAATGTGGATTTAGATTGGAGCGAGCGGGCTCACATTATCCATTAGAATTGCAGAAAAGTGTTTAGATGATTATCCTGTTTATTCGTCCAAGTAATGGTTCCATCATTGCATTTCATGACTTGCATACCTTCTTAGATATTATAAAATGATGAAGTTTTTCTTTCATATGATTTGATAGAACTAGTTTGATAAGAATTAAGAACAAATTCTGTCTACTTGAATTACATGATTATAGAACTGTTCAAAACAAGTTTTGAGAGTCCCTAGATCTCTGAGAGAGATTAGTAGTGTATATCTAATCCAGACACTACAAAGCATACCGCCTAGTAAAGCATAGCAATGCGAGCATGTTAGAATCTTGAATTGTGCGTCACCACAAGGATAGAGCCTAGACGATCAGGTTAGGATCGTCCTTGATTTATACAGAACAAGAAATATGTCAGAATCTTGATACTCCCCAGAAAAGCAAGAAAGAGAGATTTTCATAAAAAGAAAAAAAGTGCAATAGAACGAAATCTGAGTTGTTCATCTCAACTCTTCATGAGAAGCTTTTTTTTTTAGAATTATACCATGTCATGCATTCATACTTCTTTCAGAGTCTTGTTCCAGCAATAGTGGGAGATTTTTTTACTCACCGAGCACCATTGTGGTGTACAGACGTTCCTTTGTTTTCTTGGAACCTACATTGATTTATGTCAATATAGGCACAAGTTATTTAGACGGGCAGGCTACAAGTTAGTTGCTCCTCCCATTCCAACAGATTCTTGGAAAGGTCCATTCCAGACTATGGAGTTCATTGCATTTGACTTCAACTTTTACTTTTATTTATTTTACTTGAGGATTAGCTGGTGAGCTATGTTCTGACTTCTGAGAAATCCACCCATATTCTTTAGAGACTTCATAGATGTAGTTGAGTCACCGATTTAGAGTTCATATGTAATCATGTTTTCTTCCAGATATTTGATTTTATAGATGGATTATGCTAAATGTTTTCAGAATATGTTTCTCTAAACTTTAAGAAAGACATTTTCTTTTGGTTTTACATGTTGAACTGCTTGATAGAATAGAAAGAAAAGATTAGAAGGTTTGCTAGTTCAAGTTAAAGCACCAAGTGCCAGTTGCTACTAGGTCAGTAATAGGGTTATGGCAGGCTTCCAATTATTCCTTCATATTTATTGCAGTGACATTCCCAACCACCCCTACTTCCGAAAAGGGGGAAAGAAGAAAAGAAGGAAGAAGCTCCATTCTCATTAAAAAACTTCACTTGTTTTCTTTAGGACCAATGCAGATGCATTATGTGTGTCTGCTCACATCTTCCTCTCTCTCTCTCTCTCTCTCTCTCTAGGTGATTCCGTACTTCGTCTGTAATTTTTCTATAAGCACCGCCCTTGTGCCTTACTTTGTGTGGAAAAAAATCATCATTTGTCAAGAAAATATGAAATGTATAACATATATGTGAGCCAATAGAGAGGATGATGAAATATTAGAACTCTTACCTAAAAGGGAAGAGATCAGAACTGCTATACACGTGAAAAAGAAGAAAGTAGCCCCAGTAGCCAAAGAACACACAAGCTCCAAATGCGACTTGTGACAAGGCAAATACAATTGCTTTCTCCTGAAAGTAAGAAATTCTAATCTTCAATCCTGAACAGGTACACTATGCATCTATGCCATTGAGCAACAACATAGTCCATCTTTTGCATAAACAATTTAAGACAGTAATTCATGTTACAAATGAACATGATTAAAAGCACCTAACAGTAAACTTACTTAAACTTAGTAAATAAAGATACATTAAAACAAACAACTAAAAGAGAAAATAATGCAGATGTTGTTGTTTACCATGCCAGGTAGATTTACAATGAGGGTGTAAGTAGTTATACAACGTGAAAGGGTAGCTACACTTTCAACTACCAGACGCAACTTGAGGAGAAGCAAATTTTGAGATAAGATGTAAAAGGGTTCAGCCAGTAGCTCCAGTATACACGCAAAACCTGCTCGGTGGAAATAAAATTCCAAATAAAATAAAAATGTCAAACAACAGAATTTTCAGTTACCAAAAATCACAAAATCAACTTCTGAGGAAGGTCATCGGTCTGATACATGCTACTATCAAGTCTCAAACCTCCAACCAGATGCAGGCAGAAGAAACGGTTCTAAGCAGGTCAGGATGACATTAAAATCACATCAAAACCAAAGACATACAGCCAATGAACTGATTGAAAAAAATGCACACACTGGATTTCAGAAGTAAATTTACCATTCTCAAAAAAAAAATGCACACACCCAATGAATAACGATTTCAGAAGGGTCTAGATCGAAACTCTCACCAGTGACGGTTCAAAAGCCAAAAAAAGATGCAACCATGAAAACAGAATCAATTTTATTTTTTTTAGATAAGTAACCATAGAAAGCTGATTTTTACTGGCTCACATTGATAAGCAGCTTTTAGAATTAGCACAAAACACAATGTTTTAAAAGTTTATATCAAAGTTTAAGCTCACCATTTATCCATATTGCCTGTGCAAATTGACTAGAATAACTTAGTTCTTGCCACCATAAAACAAAAATACATCCTGCAAATGTAATAATTATCCCCAAAGGGAGAGTCATCCATGCCACTTTCAAGAGTTTTGCTGCATTTCCTCTCCCTGATGATCCACCACTGCAATTTAAACACAGTAACATCCTTACACATTAAACGCATAACCAAATAAGATATTTGCAATGAAATTCACAAAGCAGTATATAATATGGCAGAAACCGAAGGAAAAATAACCTTCATGTACTCATCACAATGTCAAACCAGGGAGATTTTGAGAATGAACTTTTTTTTTGAGAATGATGTCAAACCAGGGAAAGAAACCTGGTTTTTTTGGGGGTAATTTTTTTATTTCCCCGGTTTGGTTGCATTTCCCTGGTCATGTCAAACCAGGGAAATAAACGCTCTATTTGCTCAATTTTAGGATCTGTGAGCTATTTGGAGTTGATATTAGGAGAGCCATCTAAACGGTCAAAAAACTGACATTTGGTTTCCCAAAATATTGTATCCTCTTTCCCTTCCTTGCCTATTTGTTCTGAGAACTCAAAACCTTAGCAAACCTATCTGCTCTCGTCTGTGTCAAAGACCTCTAAAAATATTTTCACATTCTTATCCATGTTGTTACAAAAAATATTAGTCTTTCTCCACACAGGACTTTTTACATTTTTATGTCGATGCTGAGAAAAGCAGTGGATTTTGTGGAGAATTTAGGAAAATCCGAAAATGCAAAATTGGATGATTTTACAGACCTTCTGAGCTCTTTGCAGATTAAATGAAATTCCTTGATGATACACCTGCCTAGTTTTTTTTTTTTTTTTTGAGAATGGTAAAGTTGTATTCATCAACAATGAGGGTATGCTGGCAACCAAACAACAAAAACATTCCAAGGCAAATAGAGTATTAATGCAGTTTTCTTTAACCTTCTGCATTGGGTTAGTAATATTCTTAAAGCACCTATTGTTTCTTTCCTTCCAAATCGACCACCATATGCAAGATGGAACTAGATTCCACCATTTTTTCTGTGTTTTACTCCCCCCTCTTCTCATCCAACAGTTTAGTAGGTCAGCAGTATGCTCAGGCACCACCCAAGGATCTTGAATAATGCTTTGAAACATGTACCATATCTGGTACGTCACTCTACAGTGAAGGAACAAATGATTGTTTGTTTCATCCTTCTCATGGCAAAAGAAGCACCTAGAAACAATCTGAAATCCTCTTTTTTTCAGTCTCTCCTGAGTCAGACATGCTCTTCTGCACACTGACACACTGACCATGTGAAACACTTTATCTTGGTTGGGGTGTTGGATTTCCAAATTTGTTTCCAAGGTCCAAAAATGCCCCCCGGATGTGTTGCTAGGTCTCTTTTGTACATTCTTCCAACAGAGAATTCCCCATCCCTATCATGTTTCCATCTGATTGCATCAGGATTAGTGTTGAGTCCCGGAAAATCTTCCAACCTTTGCAGTAAATTGGCTACTCTATCCACCTCCCAGTCATTTAAGAGCCTCCTAAG
>JAJOOS010081065.1:0-14504 GCA_029582725.1 Solanum chiquidenum | reverse complement strand
TATTATATCACAATTCGTACAATATCCAACAATCAAACATTAAAGTCGGATGCATACACTTATTAATCAGATTTCATACACATTTCATCAAAAAACAAGTTTAGAATAGAAAGTAAGCATAATGTGATATTTTTAGAAAAAATCACTAGTTTTGACAATTCATATCATTTTCATACCAATTTAATAATTCATACCATATACACGGTTAATAGACAATCACACTAATGTTAAACACAATTCATACCATTTGTATACCAATGTTATATCACAATTCATACAATATCCAAAATCAAAACATTAAAGTCATAGTCATACAAATATTAATCAGATTTCATACACATTTCATCCAATATATGTACAGTTTGGAAACACACCGATATTTTTTCTTTTTGATTTCACTAACAAAATCAGAATCGTAATCAGAAGGGGTTTCAATAATTTTCCCCTTCCGCTTCTTCCCCTTTTGATTTGACTGGGTCGCCCTTTTCTTTGCTTCATTTTTTTTCTCTTTTCGATCCTTCAACTGAGATGAACCACCCTTCGCCTGATTTTCAATAATTTTAGGCGGGGGAGGGTTGAGTTAATATATTGAAAGTTGGAGCATGAATCATCAGTAGAAGTTCCTTCAACCAATCTGAGACTCTTTTGACGCGTTTCAATGGGTTTCTTAGACATGATTTTGTTGAAAAACTTAATTGGACGGACGATTGTGAAAATAGTGTAGTTGGCTGGTGAGAAAAATGGGAGAGACAAGGTGAAAGTGGGGTAGTGGGGGTGATGGCGTGTAGATTTGAATAGGCGTGGGTGGTCGCCTGATTTTCAACAATTTTAGGCGGGGGAGGGTTGAGTTAATATATTGAAAGTTGGAGCATGAATCATCAGTAGAAGTTCCTTCAATCAATCTGAGACTCTTTCGACGCGTTTCAATGGATGTCTTAGACATGATTTTGTTGAAAAACTTAATTGGACGGACGATTGTGAAAATAGTGTAGTTGGCTGGTGAGAAAAATGGGAGAGAGAAGGTGAAAGTGGGGTAGTGGGGGTGATGGCGTGCAGATTTGAATAGGCGTGGGTGGAAGGTGGTGTGATTGAGGTATGAGAGGTTTGGAGTGTAACAGTAAACAAGGAAGTCTAATCTATGTAAATCCCTTATTATGTGTAACTGATGATTTCAATTTTAAAAAAGGAACTGAAATCAAATTAATTAAATATTATTAATTAATAAATGTAAAAATATAAACAGATTAATCATTTATTAAATAAATTAAAATTGATTTTAAAATTAAATTAAATTTAATTGATATGTCATAACCCATAAATAAACTGTTATAAGTAAGAATTTTTTAAGAGTATGTTTAAAACCCGTAAAATTTACTTTTAAATGTGTATATGGCGTGAATTTTCCATAAGATAATAACATAATATTTTTTTAGGATTTTCTAATGTCTTTTATTCTCTATAGAGCCCTCTATTTAATAAGCCACAAAAATTAAATTGTCACCTCAATGTGAAACGACGACACACTTTGACACTGAAAAGGCTATCTTATAGCACATGTGTACGTTTTGAAGCCTTGCTTGAACCTGATTGAAGCAGGTGGACATACAACTCGAGATTGATTATTGGCTTAGAGAGTGTCGTTATGACTGCTTCCAATCGTAAGGCTGTCTTTTCTCGGATGAGGCCTCTTTTAGATGCCCGGTCACATGTCAGCACTACACGTATGGCGTTTGAGGCACTTCGTGTTGTACTAGGACAATTTTCTTCATCCTCTCCAAATTTCATCATGTACGCCATAGTGTGGTTCTCACTCCTTTCATTAGATCGGATTATGCCCTATACATTTAGGCTCAACCTCAATGTTATATTGGCTATTTAAAGTCATGTTTGTTCCAATGAAAGCCATAATAAAACATGGCAAACATAGAAAGATGGGAAATCAACACATTAATTAGATATTGACATGATTTGAGCTAAAAATGATGGTTAGGAAATGTAATCGAAATAGATTAACATCCAATACCTAATTATCATTTGAAACTTTTCGAAATATACAAAGATATGGATATTCTCATACGGATTTCACTCAATAACTCATAAAATTCTCAAATTAGTTGTTTGAAGAAGAAAAAAATGACAAATATCCTATTTTCGGCATATCTTTTAATCAAAATTGATTCTACTTTTATATCTAAAATTATTTTTATCTATTTCCTTGAGCGAGTATGATTGAAAACACATGAACGAGGCTATACATAAAATTGGAGTAAGATTATAGGTAATTTAAGATTATAGGTAATTTGTACTATTTTGGAGTAGAGATTCAAATATGAAAAACATCATTGTGACTTGTATATTTCACGATGTATATCATATATATTAATGTATATTACAAACAGATTTTCAGAGATATACATAATATATAGATATACAAGGGGGTATGCATCGATATATATGGAGATATACTTGAATATACAATGGGATGAACTAATGGAATCGAGTACAATCTCAGGTGTTCAATTTAAAAATCAATTCAAATCAGTCTTAAATTGTATAGGTTCTTTCTTCATGTTCTTCTTCTCAATAGCCAATTTCAAACTTGAATTCAAATTCAATGATGATCTATGTGACTTAAAACTTATTAACTTGACTACATATCTATAATATAATATTGTGGGTTGTACTTTTACACAATTATGTCACGGTCTTAGACTTTTTCTAAGCACACTGTGCGACACTTGATAATTCGCTCATGAATCTTTCAAAAGGTAAAATATGTCTTTTAACACTAGATCACCAAGGGAATGAAGAAAGACATCCGAGAATTTCTAGGAAGACTTTTATATTGCTTGAAAGATTGCTTTGATTCATTTATAAATGGTTGTTCCTCTATTTATATTACTAACTTAGATACTAATATGCAAATAATAATTGTTAGGTAAGTTCCTATATATTTACAAATAAATACTCCTTCTAGAATTCTTTATATGTCTCAAATATTCTAAGTTTTGTCAAGAAGTTCCTCATGAATGCTAGCATACTTACGCTTCCACATAAACAACTTTATGCCACATGATGCTAATGTGGCGTGATGAGGTGGTGAGTCATTGACAATTATCCAATAAAAAATATGCCAACAAGAGAAAAGTAATTTATTTTCCTTTTTACAATTTCAGAAATTTTTATTTCCAAAAGTGAATTTTTCTTACCTAGTGGTCAAAAAAAGAAAGAAAAATGTTGCATAGCTATTGTAATTTCTTGTGTGAATATTACTCAAAATGTGAAAGGGCTTTAAGTGAAATTAAGGCAAACTATAGTTTCTCATAAATCACTCTCAAAGTCTCAGCAAACTTTTTTTCAATTTTTTTTATGATTTTCTCTGTACATAGACAGTAAGCATGTAAAGCTGACTTTTTTCGGATCTGATCGACTCTTTCGAAAATTGCACTTCAATTTCTCTGCCGAGTGAGTTTCGTTCCCTAATTTTTATCTGTTAGATTCAATTGGAGAATCCCAATTTACTTGCATTTTGTTAGAGTGATAATTTCATGGTTCCACTGATTTATTGACCCAATTTTGTATCTGGGGATGCTTGAATTATCTCCCTTCATCAAACCCATATGAAGAAAAACTATTCATTTGGGTCTGGTAGTCCTAAATCTTTCCAGGCCTATTCAAGGGGCGATTTTGATTTGGAATCAGGTACTGTTAAAAGATCAAGAAAGGCGAAAAAATCGTCTTTTTACCCTGTCAAGATGTTTAAATCATTAGGAAAACGAATTCATAGTTATTATAAGCTTCACCCAGCTAGGCTGTTTATGATATCTTTGTCAATTGGGGTCATTATTCTCATTGTATTGTCTGTTTCTGAGAGGCGATTTCGGATGATGGGTAATTATGCAAAATTTGATGTGGGTGTTGATGCATATCCATTTTCCAAGTTTAGGAATCTTGTAATGGTTGCTGGACATTCAGTTTATACTAGTAGTAGTTGTGAGAAAGTTGATAAGGAGGATTCTTGGTTTTTAGAGTCTTATCAAAAGCACCCTGGTCAAGCTGCAACTTTTGTTGATCATATACGAAAAGGGGTTGAAATTACAGCAGATGACGATTATGCATTACTCCTGTTTAGTGGTGGTGAGACAAGGAAAGATGCTGGACCAAGAAGTGAAGCTCAAAGTTACTGGACTGTTGCTGAAACTAAAGGGTGGTTTGGTGAGTTCTTCTGTTTTCCAGTCTTCTATTTAGTATCTCACATACTTCATATGGAACTGAAGATGTATAACATTATCATTTCTGTGTCTAGAAAACAAAAGAAACCATTTTGCGTTTATGATCTTCTATTCCTTTGCAAATGATCTATCCGCTCTAGTATTTTTAGACTTCCAAACCATCGTATTATACTTCATTGTTGAAATAAGCTTAAGATATCTGAAACATGTGGGATATCTAAGGTTATTTTTCAATTTGTAATATGAACTACCATCTGGTACATACACCTCTCACATTTTGCGTAGCCATTAGTATGTTTGACATTACATTATATCTTATCCAATAGAACAGGCATTCCATCTTTTAAGATAGTACCATGATAGTGTGTCTAGCTTGCATGAAGGTTCATCCTCCGGTTACATAGTTTGAAGACCTAAGTCGCAGTTACTCAATCATCTTCCTGAAAATTTCCGAATGGTTTTCCCCATTTTCAAATATGAATATGCCTCTTCAGATAATCAGCACCCTCGTGCAAGTAATTTTCAGACCTTAGAAGAATTTGTCCAAAAGATTCACAAGTTCATAAACGATAATCTGTTCCCTCAACGAAGATTAGTGACAGCGGCAAGAATTTGGTGATGTAACGCTATCAGATATTGTGATCCATGGCTGCTTTTCAGTTTAGTTTAATTGGAGGTGGAAGTCAAAGCTAGATATGAAACTGAGGCTATATTCATGAATTTGCGACCCCATTTTTTATGTTGGTCCTGGTAGCATCATTGTTGGGTAAAAGTGTTTATTTTCACTAGACTTTTGATTCATATAATCCCATCAGGCTGAAAGGTGCTTGAGTGTGCTTGAGTGTGCTTGATGGAAAGCAATAGTCTTCTGTTAGATGAAGAGCTGTATGTTATGAGATAAACTGGATGTTCGAGAACAAAAGCATTGAGTGTCATATCTAAGGTTAATTTCAATTTGTAAAATGAACTACTATTTGACACATACGCCTCATTTTTGGGTGGCCTTTAATATGCCTGAGATTTTGTTATATCTTATCCACTAGAAAAGGCATTTCATCTTTTCAGGTAGCACCATGATCACGTGTCTAGCTTGCAAAAAGGTTCATTCTCTACGTACATAGTTATAAGATCTAAATCCAATTACCTAGTCATTTTTCTGAAAGATTTTCAGTGGATCTTCACATTTCAAAATAATTGTGCCTCTTCACATGATCAACACCCTCATGAGAGTAATTTCGGACCTTAGAAGCATTGACCAGACGAATCACAAATCCGTAAATTATAATCTGTTCCTTCAACGAAGTTCTTAATGTTTCTCTCACTTCATCTCTTGTTTGTGGCCTCTAATTCATTTGTAATTATAATTTTTACTCTGATACATAGCCATATTTACATTATTGCTATTTTCCACTTTGTATGCAGACAAACAAGAAAGTGTAAGGGGGAGGGCACTCACCGAAGAGCATGCTAGGGACAGTTTTGAGAATCTTCTCTTCAGTGTTTGTCGGTTCAGGGAGCTTACTGGCACATATCCACATAATATAACTGTAAGACATTTATTACATCCTATAGCTAAAAATTAGAATTCCATGTATAGAAGATATAAAGGAATGCCCAACATTTTCATTACTGAATTGCTTACCCGAAAGCAAGATCTTGGTAACTGATGTCTCAATCACATATACGGATATTTTGCATCGGAAGTAAGATGAAATAAAGGTAATTGAATTAAGTAAGAAGATATGCCGGGCTTTTGCTTGGCACATCTATAACAAACATGAAGAGATTCACACTTGATGTCTTTGCATCTGAGTATTCCACACAAGTGTTGGAGACATTGATTACTCCCTTGTTTTTGGTCCAATAAACGTACAGTAGGTAGCAATCAAGGCAGTGTACCTCCATAAGCTGTTGCCAACTTTTCTGCAAAATAAGCTTACAAACACAAACTCAAAGGGTCCTAGACTCCTAGTACTGTTGTTACAGCTTTGGCAATTTGTCTTTTCGGCATGATCACCCAAATAAAATCATTTTCTTGTGGTAGGATCTATGGAGCTGTTTGTATTTTGTAGATCACTGCAGAAAAACCTCTGTCCAGTGGAAGTCAGTAGTTAGGTCATAATTAAAGAGACATATCATTTTTTTAGCTTGTAATCAATGTGAAATTAAACATTCAAACATTGATGTCATTATAAAAAGGCCAGATGGTTGTCAAACCCCCCTCCATGGACATGGGAATAGACTTTGGGTTTTCCCTGTTACCAACATGTTGAGGATAACCCAAACGACACTGATGCCAGAGACTGCACTGATACAATAATCTCAACTGGCTTCCTTGTGAACTAGGTCCTGTATTACGTAGCAAGCACTGTCTCAAGAACATGAAACAATACCTTTTGTATCTTCTGAAGACCTTTCAGACTCTTATATTAATCATGTAGTGTAACTCAGTAAGATGCCTCCGTGTATGCTCAATATAACTCAGTGGACTTGCTTATTGTTTATAGTGTTCTCTAAATCCAACATTTTGTTTTTTAATCTCTTCTCTAGTTTAGTTTAAAATTTCAGTTGCTTTTCATCTAACAACTAACTTATCCATTTTAGCACCTTTGATGTTATCTGACGAACAAGTATTGAGAAAATTCATTTCTCCCATATCATCTTTATGCCTTTACATTTTTATTTATGTTTTGGTGTATTTTAAACTTTATGCGGCCACATGATTCTTCATCTGTTCATGATCTACAAATTAAGCACCTAAAATATTCAGGATAGTCCCCATCAAGTATTTGGTGGACTATATGGAAGGAGAGGAACTCTAGGTGTTTTTAGCAGGGGCGGAGCTTTAGCCACACCAGGGTGTCCAACTCGACACCCTTCGTCGGAAAATTACGTTGTATATATATGTCAAATTCTGCATTTAAAGGATATATATTTAAAGTTGGACACCCTTGACAAGAGTTATGCCTTTGGTCCAGTGGTTATGAGTGTCCATTTGAATGAAAAAGTTTTGGGTTCGAATCCCAAATAGCACAATGTTTTATTTTGACAGTCACACGGCATTATTCCGCCACTGATTTTTTGAATATAGATAACAATATGCAACAAATCAAGCTTAATTGCATCTTGCTACTGTGTTTTTGGTGTAACTAGATATTTACTAATGATCTTGTCTACACAGGATCCATACTTCTGTAAATATGGTTGTGCTATAACTCTTGTAAGGATCTGCTTCTAACATATATATATATATATATATATATACAAAGTTACCAGTTTCCAAAAAAAAAAAAATGCTATGATCATAATATTTTTAGTTTCTGCATGTCTCTGTCTCTCCATGTGTATTTGTAGTGGAAATGCTTAGGTGAAGAAGTAGCAAAATCTTAGCAGCGAGCGCACATATGATGGCACTGCAATTCTTTTTCTTTTTATATGCATGTACTGTCTCTCCATTTGTAGAATTATATTTGTAAATTGTAATGGAAATGCTAAGCGAGTTTCTGCAAGTACAGAGTAGCTTAGTCTTGATAAATATTTTCAACTACTGTGCAGGTTGTAGGCTATGACTTCAAGGAGAAGAGATTTAAGCATCTACATCGGTCTGCAATTGGATTTCCAGAAACAAGTTTCTTTTACTCAGGGACATCATCTTCACAAACATCGAGAGATGCAGCTTTAAAAGGAGAAGCACTGGTGAGAACACAGTTCAAAGAAGATCCTTACGGATGTAAAGGCTCTCTTCGTCGCAAGAAGCTTGTTCGTGATCCTTTTCATCGATCAGTCCCTTATCCTAATGGATGTCCTGAAATTGAAGGTTTGTTCAGATATTGTGGAACAGCTCCATATCCAGGTTCTCTACCTTGGGCTTAGTAGAATTTCATAGTTCTATAAAATCAGAATATAGCAATAGAAAAACTGATATCATAAAATATAGATTCCTTCTTCTTCTGTTACTTCTTCATGTATTCTTTCATGTTGTTCCTTGTACTAGTTATATTATAGTATTAGAATAGCAAAAAGGAACTAACTTGTCTACTAGTGTAGAGTAATAAAAGGGCTTTGCTGTCTGGTTTACAAGATCTTATTGAAACTCGTTTGAAGGAAACCTGAGTATACACTAAATATACATAGCGTATACAGTAGAGGAAATCGCAAAATTTAGATTATTTTTTTTATTAAGGATAGGAAAATATAAATATTTGCCTAGACTTTCACTTTGGTTAATATTGAGCAGTTGGTGGAATTGCATATTTTGAAACTCAGACAAATTTAGAACTCACACTCTCAATATTTTTTTCCTTCCAGCCATTTCGTAATGTGATATTTTTAACCAAAAAAATGAGGTAAAAACCCAAAAATCTGTAAAATAAATAAATAAAATTGTTGGTTATAGACATGTTATTTAGGTAAACATTGTAAATATAGGGAGGTTTTTTTTTAATTCGTGAGATATAGTTAGATGTAATAAGTATAATATATATTTTAATTATTAAATAAATTGTAAATTGATTAGTGAAAAGAATAAAGGAAAAAATTTCAAAAAATGAGATACAAAATAAATATTTTTTAGGTAATAGAAATGTGTCATACCACCTTATGAGTCTAGCTATATTTTACAGATTTGAATTATTCAAACTATTGACATCCTACTTGGTGCTAAAATTGAGATCTCTAGAAGACGAGAATTGTGAAAGAAAAAAAGGTATGAAGCTATTTATTTTTTACTTCTTAAAGCAGATTTGAACTATTTAAAATATATAAAAATATTTTTAACGTTCTAATTAAGTGGTAAAAATTGAAAATTATTAAGTGATTAGAACTTTAAAAAGTATTATGTTAACCATGAATATTTTCTAAAATATTATGTATAAGTTTTTGTGAATGATAGAGATGCTACGAAATGGCTTAAACACCACCATTATAAGAAGTTCAAATAAAAATATATATGATTCTTATTGTATAAATACACATCACTTATAAATATTTGATTTTAAGACACTAATTAGAATTTTAGCTTCTATATTTATATACATTTTTATTGATTATAGTACTTATTAGGATCTAATTTTTAAGAGTAAAATGCTATAACGAGAGAGTTACATAGACATAATGCTTACTCAAACACGACACAAAATCAAGCATCATAAGAGTCAAGAGAAGTTCAAATAAAAACATATATAATTTTTATTGTATAAATGCACATCACTTATAATTGTTTGATTTTAAGACACTAATTAGAATTTTAGCTTCTATTTGTATATACATTTTTATTGATTATAGTACTTATTAGGATCTAATTCCTAAGAGTAAAATGCTATAAAGAGAGAGTTACATAGACATAATGCTTACTCAAACACAACACAAAATCAAGCATCATAAGAATCTCAAGGGTTCTAAATAGTGTAAAAACAGGAAAACAATTTCAGTTTTAGTATGCAAGAAAATTATGAAACTCAAAATTTTCATAAAATCGAGGATCATATCAATCTATTTTAGTCATTTTGTTGAATTAGATGTAATATATCATAATAAACTGTCTCTATGTAAACCTTCTCACAAATAGTTTCATGCAGATTTATTCAAGTTTCTCGACTCTAACTCTTACTAGTTTGTCACGATACATAATCATATGTGCTTTTGAATTTCTGATTTCGTTGAACATTTTGAATTTCAAAAGTGTGTATCCTTGAGCAATTTGACAACAGAATGTATGCACGAATCTTTAAAACTTCATTATTTTATCTCCTTATTACCTTCAACATAATGTATTCAACTTCTCCGATTGCTCGGTCATAATTTGTATTAATATTATTGTAATCATTTAAAATTTATTAAATATAAATTTATAAAATGATTCGAATTATATTAAATTCATTAATATATTAGTCCAAATAAATATTATGGATTAATATAATTGAGTTAATTATTTAAATTCATATAAATATGAATTTAATTAAGGCCCGCTCCATAAAGTCCATATGCCATGTCACTTAAATCTGATTGGCCGAAAAGAGTCCTCTTCTAATCACAACTCCTCTATTTTAAAACTATAAATAGGGGTCCTCATAATTCATAAAGGAGAACCAAGAATTTTAACAAGAAGCTAGAGAAAGCTCATGGATCAAAAGTTGCAGATTTCTCTACAAGTTCAAGAATTCAAGCATTCAAGTTTCAAAAACGATCAAGATCAAGACCGCCGGATTCAAGATCAAGCTTGAAGCCCTTAGATTCAACTAGAAGTCAAGATCAAGATAAAGTTCAAATTCAAGTTCAAGATCAAGCTCGAAGCCCTTGGATTCAACTAGAAGTCAAGATCAAAATAAAGTTCAAGATCAAGTCTAAGTCCAAGTTCAAGTTCAAGATCAAGATAGAGATCTGATCGAGATAAATCTCAAGTTCAAGATCAAGCTCAAGAGCCCTTGAATTATATTTGAAAAGGCGAATTCAGAGGAATTATAGAGATTGTAGCACTCACACTTGAAATAATAAAACGATTGTTGCTATAATTTTTCGTTATTGATTATTGTTTTCTCGACGCGAATTTTATTGTCTACAATTATCTTTATATAGATCTTGATTTATTATGATAAGGGATGAATTGAAGATATCCCAGCATAAAAATTATATCTTCTTGAAGTAGGAATATAGAATATGTTAGTGGTGGATAGTTGTATACTATGAGTATGTGAGATAGTCTAGGAATATAGACATTTGATGTAGATGAGTATGTATGGTTTGTGGTGGATACATATATAATATAGATGTTGGTTGTTTTGAAAAGAGTATAAGTATAATTTGATATACTTTGAGAATATGAAATAAGATGAGATGAGAGAGGAAGGCTTGTGAGTGTGGCTTGGAATTTTGGTAATGGTGTGCCATCGATTGTAACGACTTAATTCGGTCATTGTGAGTAGGTTCATAGGGAAAAAATTTGAGTCAGAAAACTTTTCAAGTAGTAACTTAATTTTTTTTGGCTAGGACAGTCGTAGATGGAATCTGGACTAGGTGAGGTCTAGGGTCACCCGGAAAAAAGTGGGGTCTTGTTTTGAGATTTGACTGATGTATACTTGTAGTCAAGACATTAAAAAATCCATAAGGCCTTTCAGAATCTAATTTGGGTAAGTAAAACACTCAAAATTGAACTTGACGTGAAAGGTTTGAGTCGAAACGTCAAGGAAAAGAGTTCTATTGTAAAAAAGACCTATTTGGATGTTGAGTTGCTAAACTTGCGTTGATCTCGCTATAGCGAACGACCTCATATTATAGCAGCGCTCAAATCACTAGCGAGGTAAGTTATCATTATAATTGATCGCTATAGTGAGAGAATCGTGATTTTATGGAGAAAACTACCCAAAATCCTTATTTTATGAAATTGTGTTCTTGAAAACAGAGAGGGGCGATTTTGGGAAGCCTACATCAGTTTTTCCACAAAATTTATTGGTAAAGGTAAGAACTCGACTCCCCAATCTTGTAAATTGTTTCTTTAAGCCTTAGAAACTAGACAGTTAACATTGGGGAAAGGTTTTGAGCATGATTTCATGGTGGGAATGAGTCTTAAGTTGGGGAAGATGATCATATTTTGGTTATGATTGGGATTTTTTAGTAATTCAGGTAACTATTAATGGGCCAATTGCGATTGATTGTTGTTGTATTGTTTATTTTAGGCCAAAAACATGCTAAGACACTTCGAAAGGAGAAATTTCAGGCCATTTAGAGTTATTAAGGGGATTAATTCGAGGTAGGTGATGGTTATATGATTATGGGTTATGTATATATGCATGTTTATTGCTTATAGTGTCATAATGTAATGTATGATACAAAGCATATGTAATGAACTTGTGGATTCAAATGGTATTGTTCATTCTGTTATGTGATTATGCATGCTTGTTGTGTATATGATTTAGCATGCTAGATGTGCTTGTTAGTTGGCTCGAGTACCATGTCGATACAGAATATTGTTGATTGGCTTGAATACCACACCTAGATCATGGTATGATACCACAGTTTATTGAATTTCGTGAGAGGACCAAATATATATTGGAGATTCCATGAGAGGACTAATATTTGCATTGTGATCATGTGGGACATGTTATGCATTGGTTTGTTTTTGCTTGTGATTTCATGTCACATAATTTATCAATGTTTGGTAATTGTTACTCCCTCTGTCCCAATTTATATGACATACTTTCCTTTTTAGTCAGTCCCAAAAAGAATGACACATTTCTATTTTAAGTAATAATTTGCCTATAAAATGTCTTTTTTACCCTTAATGAAATGATTTACAACCACACAAATTTCTATCATTCATTTTGGACCACAAGTTTTAAAAGTCTTTCCATTTTTCTTAAAGTTTGTGCCAAATTAAAGTACATCATATAAAATGGGACGGAGGGAGTACAATATTATGTATTACTTTATGATTACTATTTGGTACTCCCTCCGTCCACAATTGTTTGTCAGGGTAAGGTCATGCACATCCCTCAAGGAAAATTTAATAGAAGGTGTAATTTGACTAATATAACCCTATTATATCAAGAATATCAAAAGTCTACATAACTTTTCAATTGAACTACACTATCATTAAGGGTTGAATTGAAAAAAGGTGATTAATTGTTTCTTGATTGTTTAAATTGACAATTAATTTTAGACATCTATTTTTAGTATACTTATCAAATAATTGTGAACGGAGGGAGCAGTGAATTGCTTATATGTATGTTCCACGGGCCATGTAATTTATCAATGTTTGGTAATTGTTACAATATTATGTATTACTTTATGATTACTATTTGGTAGTGAATTGCGTATATGTATGTTCCACGGGCCATGTGATCCTATCAGTACATAATGATTTGTATATATTACTACACTTATTTCTTTCTTATTGAGTGAAGCAAATCTTCCACAAACTAATCCGAAACCTCAATTGATGAACTGGCCAATTTTTTATGAATCTATAAATATAATAATAACAAATAAACTTTCCAACTCCTAAGAAATTGTTTATTATCTCATGATTTCAAATCAAAAGATGAAATCAACCAAACATTGATTTCAAATCAAAAAATGATATCACATGTCCATTCGTATGCATTTAAAAATATAATCTGTCACACATAAAAAAAACCTAATTGTTGAAAATTTTATATTTGATCTCATTTCTTTCAAGATCACTGTTCATTATATATTTTATACTCCTTCCGTCCCATCTTATGTGGCAATATTTGACTGGGCACAAAATTTAATAAATAAACGAAGATTTTGAAATGTTTACCAAATTACCCTTTAAAAGATAGACTCATTTTTCTCTCTCCTCATAAATGTATTGAAGTACTATATTTAATATTAAGTGGAACCAATAAAAATAAAAAAAGAATTATACCTTTAAATTTCTTTTTGGAACCGATCAAAAAAGAAATGGTGCCACATAAAATGAGACGGAGGAGTATAATTTATCAATTAGTTTTATTTATTATAATATATAACAAATTAAATATTATAAAAAAATATAAACTTAAATAAATTAATTTGATTCAATTTTCATTTTTAACCTTATCATGAACACCCCAACCCGTATGCTAAATATCAATTTAGATCAACAATTTTAAACCAAATTATAAACATTCCTTATGCACCAAGTAGTACTCCCTCTGGTTCAAATTAGGTGAATTGTCTTAAAAGTACAACAATATTTGGACTATCATATAGTTAGTAAGTTAAGCTGCTGAATAATTTATTTACAAAATTAAGTTAAAACTTTAAATTACATTTTTAATAATATGAATCCAACCCTCCTCTCTCTATATATATAGTTCATCCAAAGCTGTTGTACCAGGATCCAACTGGAGGAGAATCTGGAAAGGGAGTAATGAATGGAAGCCAGTAGAATGGGTGGAGTCAGGAAGATTGAGATCTTCCCGCGCCATCCGCTCCAAAAGCTCCCAACCCATTACTTCCTTTCCAATTTCTACATATTTTCTTTGCTTTTTTCGTTTAAGCAACTCATCACCTTGTTATAAACAAGGAAAATAAAAAAAACCGGAAGGATACTTAAGAAAAATAATAGTATGAATAATAGAAGGAGCCATCAGAAACCAAAGTTCATCCCCAGAAGCTTTAGGCTATGGTACGGTCCGCATCATGGTTTGATCTGAAAAGATCCCATCACGCGGCTCCTCCTACCAATCATTTTCAATGAAAAAAAAAAGGAAATCCTTTGAAATTTTAAAAAATAAATAATAATGAATGAATAAAATTGAAAAGCATGTA
>JAJOOS010081063.1:0-30804 GCA_029582725.1 Solanum chiquidenum | reverse complement strand
ACAACCCTATTCAGACGTCACTAGTGAGATCACACTGGCATGTCATTGTTATTTCTTCTAGATCTCACCGTATAGTTCTTTAGTTAAATAAATTAATGCAACTTACTAAGGTCATACAAGCTAAGGGTTAACATATTATATTTACTTATAATTATACTTTTAAAATTTAACTCCTCAAGAAATTGATAGTAGCTCAATTAAAGTTGCACCATTATTGAGCCTTTACATTCTGCATAAACCATATGGAATAAACATGCTTGTATATCACCTTGGTTGCCAACAAATTAGGTCCTTTGATTTTTAAATTAAAGCCAGCTCATAATGTAAAATCTTGTATGTCCTCTACCATTGCAGGTACATTAAATTACAGGGCATCGTCAATACATTGTTGGCCTTGACAATCACGTTCAGTGCAATAGCATGTTTCAAGGATTCACACTCTCCTCAACATTGTGAATACCTAGACCTTACACTAGACAAATATGGCACTTTGCTGAACTCCTAAAAGGCTGGAATCTACGTGAAGATCAACTTTCGTATATGACACAAACTAGACCTGGGAGTGTTCGAAATAACAACTGGACCTGGGAGTGTTCGAAATAGTTGTTTGACCTGACACTTATCAAACATGGGAATTGTTGGTGCTGAAACTCAAAGGGCCTAGGCATCTGAATAAGCCAACAAGACATCTACATTAATATTATTTTATAGAGAATGTTAGATTTCTTTTTCCGTGAAGTATTTGTGTAAACAATGACAGGACAAATGTATTATGGTGTTTATATATATATAAAGCAGGTTGTGGTAGTTCTGTATATATGGAATTTGATTATTACCATTAATAATTGTATAATAATTTCAAGAATATAAAATTAAAGATCATGTGTATAGATATGGACCACACTTGGTCCAAATTAACTTTTTAGGACCAGCACACTAGTGGTTGAAAATCTTTAAGCACCAGTTGGTTTTACATGTAAGGACCAGTAAATATAGTCCCCAGAAGTATTTTTAGGACCAGAACTACCATCCCTAAAGTTATTATAAGGACCAGTTTTATACTAGTCGAAAATACATTTTAAGGACCAGCTATTCCACCCCGTCCTTATTGACCTTTAGCGACGAAGGCTATAAGGACGAGCTGCCGACCAGTTTTACTAGTCGCTATTGACCTTTAGGGACCAAAATCTCACTTTTAGGGACAAGTTTTCCCTTCGTTGTAGAGCATTTTTCTTGTAGTGCTCCCCAGCGCCAACCAATAGCTCCAAGGGGTAGAGCTCAGCATCCAACGCACATGATGTATGTTGAAGATGATGCAAATTTGGATGGAACTGGAGCCACTGGTGCGATAGTGTTACCTGCACTACCTCCAGGTGTTAAGTTCACAATCACCAGCACTATGATTCAATTGTTGAACCTTAAAGGTATGTTTAGGGGTGCAGCTGGTGATGATGTGAATCAGTACTTGATGAACTTTGTGGCTATTTGTAATTAACAAGAAATTCCTGGGGTCAACCAAACAGCAATGAGATTGAGGTTGTTTCCATTGTCTCTTACTGGAGAGGCGACTAATTGGTTGAATGAGATGTTAGATGACTCCATCAGAACTTGGAATGAGTTGAAGAAAGCTTTCCTGGAACAATTCTTCCCAGAATCAAAAGAGCTACAGATGAAGGACGAGATTAGTACGCACAAGCAACTACCAGGAGAAGCAATGCATGATACTTGGTGGAGGTCTGGTCAAAAGCTGAAGAAATTCCCCAATCATGATCTTACTGAAAGGCATCTTAAACAGGCCTTTTATAGGTCTCTCAATTATGTTACTAAACCTATTGTTGATGCAGTTTGTGGAGGCTCATTTATGAGGAAGTCATTTGCAGAGAGCAAGCAGCTATTGGATGAGGTCTCAAAGAACAACAGAGCATGGTACAGTAGATATGCAAAGGTAGGAGAGCTTGGGTATACATTTGAGCTTTTAGCTGAACAAAGAAAGAGAGAAGAAGAAAGGGACCAAGACATGGCACATATGAGGACTCAAATAGACCTGCTCACAAAGCACATTGTTGCCAAGTCTGAAAAGGTGAATGATGTGGGACAGCAGAACAGGTATGAAGATCAGGATCTTGACATTGATGAGGAAGCTAACTATTTGGGGAACCAAGGAGGTTTTTGGAATTATAACTCTGGAAATCAGGGTTACAATTCTGGAAATGTCGGTCGGTGCTATGCTAGGGATGGTCAATATGAAAGGCCATCAAATAGAGATCAAAGAAACTGGCAAAACAGAGATGGGTACAGGAATGATCGCAGTGGTGTATATGTACCTCCAGGTAATAGAGACCGGGCGAGTGGTAGTTCTAGTGGGTCTAAGCTTGAGGACATGATGGCTAAGGTACTTCAAAAGGTTGAGTCAATCGATGCAGGGGTGAAAGAAATGAGAGGTGACTTCTCGAGCATGAGTCAGTTGGTGGACTCTCACACCACCTCCATTAAATAAATAGAGGAGCAGTTGGGGAAACTCTCAGCCTCAATGAATCAGAGAAAGAATGGATCACTACCAAGTGATACAATTCAAAATCCCAAGAAGGACAGACACTGCATGGCCATCGCCACCAGCAGTGGTAAAGTTCTTTCTGACCCTATTTCTACAAGTACCACGTATGAACATGTCTTGGAGTAAGCTAGTAGAAATGAGGATGATACTATACAGGTAGATGACTTGGACGATGCTCAGCCTAAAGCACAACCTGCGAAAGGAAAAGAAAAAGAGGTCGAGGAAAACCTGCCTTTACAGCAGATCCCAGACCACCTCCTCCTTTCCCTCAAAGGCTCAAAAAGAAAGCTGAAGATGGAAAGTTTACAAAATTTATCACCATGCTGAACCAACTTTCAATAAACATACCACTGGTGGAAGCCTCGGAGCAGATGCCAGGATATGCCAAGTTCATGAAAGACCTGGTTACCAAGAAAAGAGCTGTAAGTTTTGATTTTTCTAACAATGTGCATCATTGCAGCGCCATTTCTACCAGATCTCTGGTGCAGAAGAAGGAAGACCCAGGTGCATTCATGATCCCGTGCACCATTGGGTCAATTAGCTTTGCAAAAGCTTTATGTGACCTAGGAGCTAGCATCAACTTGATGCCATTAGCCATTTACAAAAAGTTGGGATTGGGAATACCAAAACCTACAGCAATGAGGTTGATGATGGCTGATAGGTCAGTTAAGCGACCTGTGAGAGTCCTATGTGATGTACTTGTGAAAGTGGACACCTTCATTTTTCCGGCTGACTTCGTGATCTTGGATTGCAAGGTGGACTTTGAGGTTCCCATTATTTTGGGAAGACCATTTTTGGCAACAGGGAGAGCCTTGGTAGATGTTGAGAGAGGTGAGCTGAAGTTCAGACTTAACAAGGATGAGGTAAAGTTCAATATTTGCAGGTCAATGCAGTATCTCAATGAGATGAATATAGTATCTGCAATCGAGGTGGTTACTGATGAAGACATGAAGGTCCCATGAAGAGAGAATGGCCATTGAAAGATTAGCAGCAGTACTGATGAACTTTGATGATGATTTTTGGTCTGACTATGTAGAGACCGTAAATGCCTTACAAGGTATGGGAACACATTCGTATGCTCCAAAGAAATTGGACTTGGACTTGAAAAATAGGCCAAGACCCCCAGCGAAACCATCCATTGAGGAGCCTCCAGTGTTAGAGCTGAAAAAGTTACCCACTCACCTCAGGTATGTATTTTTGGGTACTAATAGCACTTTACCTATGATATTGGTTGCATATTTGAATGAAGAGCAGCTACAAGAGGTGATCAAGGTGCTGAAAAGATACAAAAGATCCATTGGCAGGACCATTGCTGATATAATTGGGATACCTCCAAGTATTTGCACGCATAAGATTCAACTTGAGGAAGACTGCAACCCGAGCATTGAACACCAACGGAGGTTGAACCCACATATGCAAGAGGTGGTTAAGAAAGAAATAATCAAATGGTTAGATGCTGGGGTGGTCTACCCTATCTCTGACAGCCACTGGGTCAGTCCAGTGCAATTTGTGCCCAAAAAGGGAGGAATGACTGTAGTGGCAAATGCCAAGAATGAATTAGTCCCGCAAAGACCAGTCATTTGATGGCAAGTTTGTATGGACTACAGGAAGCTGAACAAGTGGACTTTGAGGGATCACTTCCCCATGCCTTTCATTGACCAGATGCTTGACAAGTTGGCAGGTAAAGGATGGTACTATTTCTTAGATGGATACTCTGGCTACAACCAGCTATCAATTGCACCTGAAGATTAGGAAAAGACCACCTTCACATGTCCTTATGGCACCTTTGCATTTAACCGCATGCCATTTGGACTATGTAATGCACCAGCCACATTCCAAAGGTGTATGATGCCCATCTTTTCATACATGGTTGAGGACACTCTAGAGGTGTTTATGGATGACTTCTCTATAGTAGGTGATACTTTTGATGACTGTTTGTTGAATCTTAGCAGGGCTTTACAAAGATGTGAGGAAGCCAACTTAGTGCTAAATTGGGAGAAGTGCCACTTCATGGTAAAAAAAGGCATAGTCCTTAGACACAAGGTGTCACAGAAAGGAATTGAGGTCGACAAGGCCAAGATTGAGGTGATTAAAAAATTACCTCCGCCAATCTGTGTAGAGGGTGTTCGAAGCTTCCTAGGACATGCCGGATTCTATAGGCGTTTCATCAAGGACTTCTCCAAAATTGCACACCCCATGTGCAAGCTTTTATAGAAGGAGGTGAAATTTGTCTTTGATGAAGCATGCCTTAAAGCTTTTGAGTGCCTAAAAAAGAAGCTGATTTCAGCACCAGTGATTATCGGCCCAGACTGGGCGGAGCCATTTGAGGTGATGTGTGATGCTAGTGGGATTGCGTTAGGAGTTGTGTTGGGACATAAATGCAACAAGATGTTACATCCGATTTACTATGCTAGTAAGTTGCTAAATGGGGCACAGCGAAACTACACAGTCACTGAGCAGGAACTACTGGTTGTAGTCTATGCTTTTGAAAAGTTTAGAGCGTATCTGTTGGGCACTAAGGTAATAGTTCATACAGACCATGTTGCTTTGAGATATCTCATGGCAAAGAAAGATGCTAAACCAAGGTTGATCCGATGGGTGTTGCTGCTCCAAGAGTTCGATTTTGAAGTGAAAGACAGGAGAGGTTATGAGAACCAGGTAGTTGATCACCTTTCTAGGTTGGATGCTGCAAAGAAAGAAGAAATTGAGCTTGAGATAGATGATACATTTCCGGATGAGCAGGTATTAGCTGCTACTCTTGATCTTATTCCTTGGTTTGCTGACTATGCTAATTTTCTGGTTAGTGATTTGATGTCTGAGGGGCTGACATACCAACAAAAGAAAAAGTTCTTGCATGATGCTGGCAAGTACTTTTGGGATGAGCCTTATCTGTATAGGGTGTGTGCTGACAACATAATTAGGCGATGTGTTCCGGAAGCCGAAATGTTGCACATTTTGGAGACCTGTCACTCATCTCCAGTTGGTGGTCATCATGGTGGTGCTCGAACAGCCCACAAGATACTTCAATGTGGGTACTATTGGCCCACAATTCATCAATATGCAACAGACATAGTGAGGAGTTGTGATGTGTGTCAGCGACAAGGAACCATCTCTCGACGCCATGAGTTACCCATGACACCTATTCTGGAGGTGGAATTGTTTGATGTGTGGGGTATTGACTTCATGGGCCCTTTTGTGAGTTCATATGGGAGGAAATATATATTGGTGGTAGTGGACTATTTTTCCAAATGGGTTGAATCTGTTGTGTTACCTGAGAATGATGGAAAGAATGTTGCTGAATTCCTGAAAAAGAACATTTTCTCAAGGTTTGGAACACCTAGAGCCATTATCAGTGACGGTGGGTCTCACTTCTACAACAAGGTTTTTAGTACACTTTTGACCAAGTATGGGGTAAAACAGCACAAACTGGCAACACCTTATCACCCACAGATCAGTGGTCAAGTGGAGATATCCAACAGGGAAATCAAAGCAATCTTGGCAAAACCAGTGAATGCCAACAGGACAGATTGGTCAAGGAAGCTGGATGATGCTCTATGGGCATATCGGACAGCTTTCAAGACACCTATTGGTATGTCTCCATACCAATTGGTGTTTGGAAAGGCATGCCATCTGCCCATTGAGCTTGAGCATAAAGCACTCTGGGAGTTGAAAAAGCTGAACCTAAATTGGAACGAAACCGCAAACTTGAGGCTGGATCAGATCAACGAGATGGATGAGTTCCGTCTGTGGACCTATGAGAGGTCTGCACTGTATAAGGATAGAATGAAGCCCTATCATGACAAGCATATTTAGAAAATAAGCTTCACTCCTGGTGATTTGGTGTTACTCTTCAACTCCAGACTGCGTCTGTTTCTAGGAAAACTGAGGTCTAAATGGTCTGGACCTTTTAAAGTCACACAAGTATTTCAATCTGGTGCTATTGAGCTAGAGAATGATAAAGGCGAGAGGTTCAAAGCTAATGGCCAGAGAATCAAGGCATATCTGGGTGTCCCTGATGATGTAAAGATTGTTGAGGAATGCAAACTTGATGAAGTCTGAGTAATCCAGTAACCTGCGTCGCGCCGCGACGTTAAATTATGCGCTTCTTGGGAGGCAACCCAAGATATAATTGTAGTAGGTACTTTCCGTTTTCCTATTTATTTATTTATTATTTTAAGAGTCACTGTGTGTTGATGTGTGCTGGAGAGAATGGATTATAAAGTGCAGGAACTGGGTGCACTATCCTTCACGGGAAGTCTCACGGATCGTGGTACCCTTCATGGGCACTCTCACGATCCATCAATTTTTAGCATCAACCTAAGGAAGCTACTGGAAGTTGCAAGAAAAAGGTTTACGAAAGGTTTCACGGTCCGTCATGTTTTGTACGGACTGTCTAGCCTCTTGTGAATCACAGGTAAGTATGTTGCTCCCCAAGTCAGTTTAATGGAACACTACACGGACCGTGGTGACCTTCACGGGCACTCCCACGATCCGTCGTCCACCACCCAGTCCTACAAACACCCGACCCGACCCGCGATGGTATAAAAATTAAAATAATGGCTTCTAAAATTCCTAAAGCACAAAAGGTCGAGGGGTTTTCCGCTTCTTATTTTCCATAAACCGCCCCCATCATCCATAATTCCTAAAATCATCAACGATTCCAATCCCTAATCCTAAGTTGCAAAGAACCTCGAATAGCACTCACTGATTCATCCTTCTGCGCGAAATTTAGTCTGAACTCCAAGTAAGTTCTTTCATCACTTGTTTTAAGGTTGATCTTGTATGACAGTGAGTTGCATTACTTCGATTTAATCGAGTCTAGTATAAGTTTGTGATGAGTTACTTGTGATTTGTGATTAATTACTTGTAGGTCAGTCAATTGGAGAAGTTTTCGTTGTTCTTATGTGTTAGTCTATGGCAGAGGGTCGAATATGTTAGTAGGTAGTGGATGTTAGGTGAAGTAATTTAGTTGAGTAAGAAGTAGAGTAAAGTTTATGTTATTGGAAGAGTTTGAATTTGTGTAAAAATGGTAGTTAAGGGCTAAAATTCGAGGTTGGGAAGAAGGTGACTGGCATATTACCCCAGTGTAAGACTACGATAGGTTGTACGGACTGTGGAAGACATCACGGGTCATGTAAGTTGTCGTAAATCACACTTGGACTCAAGCCAGTCGTCAGTTAAAGTTCACTGGCAATATCACGGACCGTGGTGAATTCCACGGACCGTAAAACAGTCCGTGAACATACCTTTGGTAAAAAGTCCTACAGTCCATCTTGCAAACTGATTCTGTCCCAAACCCACGATTGCTTTCACGATCTGTGGTACATACCACAGCCCGTACAAGTTCTCATACAGTCTACTATAGTGTACAATTTTTAAAAGTTTATGTATTCAGCTTTTGTTCATTGTGATTTCCGTGGCCCTTCTCGATGATAGATTGGGTGACGGCATTCTTAAGGCAAGGCGTCACAATGATATTACAAAGGGGAAGTCTGAGTACTCGATAGTGTGTGATTTGACTGTGTTGATTACTAATGAGCTATGTATTTCTCAGGTACAATGGGTCCCACAAGGAAGAATGCTAACAAACCTGCCCCCGTCACCGCTTCGCAGTCAGAGGGTCATGACGACTCCGAAGCAAGTGGGTCTGAGGTACAAATAAATGTCACACCTGAAGATCACTCGCCTCGGGCTACTAGATCACTGGCTAGAAGAGCCATTCTCCAGGACTCTCCTCATCAAGCTGAAGAGGGAGGTAGTAGTTCTGATAATGGGGAAAATTCGGAAAGTAAATCTGATGCTGAGGCTGGCAGCCAATCTACGGATGACTCAAGGAGCAGTGCTGCATCTGAAAGCGATTCTCAGGGTGACACAAGTACTTCTCCACCTGTGGCTACCGCAGAAGCTGAAACTGGAGCACAAGAGGAAGCAGTTCAGAGAGAGGATGAGGAGGAAATCATCGATGATGATACCATGGTGATGTACATGAACGCTCAAGAACCTAACCCTGCATTGAGACCACAGCTGATTGCTTGTTATCGCTCTATGTGGACTGTCAACAGGTCTAAAGAGTTCTTCGACAATGGTATTATGAACAAAACTGGGGGCTTCAAGAATCGCGCAATTATGCCTGAGACTAGGGTGGTGGTAGCTGATATCAAAGCATTTTCAGACATCTATCGGATATTTCAGCTCCATCAGTTTGACTGGATGGACACTGCACCTGGTAAATACTCTAGCCACCTAACCAAAGAATTTATTCCTCTTATGCAGCTACATTAATGAACTTTATTGCGGATACAGAGACCACAAAGCGTGGACAGAAAGACATGGCTATTATCTGGGGTCCACTCAACTCAATCATAGTTAGGGGCAAATCAATAGATATTTCTGAGGTGTCGATTAATAGAATGTTGTAAGGCCCGAAACACTCTGCACATGTTTCAGTTGGCCTTTTCGAGGGCAAACATCATGAGGTCACCAGTGATGCTACAATGGAAGATCAGACTTCTCGAGAAAGGGTTTTATGCTGGATTGCGAAGCAAATTGCCATAGATGGGGGAAAATGCAGTTTGGGTCACCACAACTCCTACACTCATCACTAAAGCTTCACTGTCTTTTCCAGCCAAAGTTTGGTGAGTTGTTGTCCGAGCGCAATTGCGACCGACAGCTAATGATAACACTTTGTCCCCTTCCCTGGCCTCGTTGGTCGCATGTCTTATGGTAGGTTACCCGGTCAATGCAGGACGAATAATAGCAATTGAGATGAGAGACAGGGCGCTAAATGAGAGATTTGTACTTTCTTTTCCCTGTCTGATAGGGAAATTATGTCGAGGAGCGAACATTCCTCCAAACAGCCTAGTTAACGGATGGGGTGAAGCATTCAGACTAACCCAAGTTTCCAAAATCAAGGATGTCGCGAACCATCTCTTTGGCGCGAAATCTACCGTTGTGGCTACTTTAGTTGTCGTTCCACATGTCCCACTTGACATCCCCCATGCAGATAGAGATCAAGTACAAGGAGAGTCATCACAGCCGTCCACAGAGGCACCACCGCCTCCAGCGTCAACCTCTCAAACTCTAGGTACCTTTGTCACTATCCCTATGTTTTTTCTTGAGAAATTGGTTGCAGATCAGCGCCAAACTAGGACATTGGTATACTAGATTGTGCTCCGGATAACCCAGCTAATAGAGACAAAAGTATTAGCGGCGAAAAAGGATATCAAAGATAAAATGAGGACGGAGCTATCAGTCTTAAAGGACAGAATGGATGGTTTGGAGAACCTTGTTCAGAATCGCTTCTAGGCTGCCGGTTCGGCAGATACTGAAGAATTCAGAACCTAGTTGGCCGAGATGTGCACTCAAATTGCTAAGCTGGCTTAAAATCCAGTACAGATGCCCACCCCGGTCATGCCAGAGTCGTCGATGCAAATGTTAAGTCAGGCACCCTTCACTCAATCACTCGATGATCTTTAGGGAGCACCCCCTATGAGTAAATCCGGCAAGCAAAAACACAAAGCTGGAGATCTTAATGAGGAGACCCCTACTGACCCAGCTAGAGAGGCAAGAAGGCAAGAAAAGAGAGCTCGTAGAGCATCAAAGAGGGAAGCTCGGGAAAAGAAAGCCCTTGAACAGCAACAGCGAGATGCAGCCTTAGTTGGAGCTTCTGGTAGTGGCGCACCTGCTCCGACAAATGAGGATCATACTGATCATGTCCCGAGTTCTGAGAGTGCACCCATTAATAAGGGTACCAATGCTGATCCGACGATCGGCGCCTAGAGCGCCATAGGTATGACCCCTCCTCATAGCCTGTATATTTGATTGTTCTGTATAAACTTTGAGGACAAAGTCCTTTCTATTTGGGGAGAGGGTGGTTAGAAACCTGCCATAGCTGTTAAAAAATGGAGGTTGTTTCGGTGTATTATTGTTTTGATTGTTTTATGTGTTGAGTTGTGCAGTAGCTAATCTATGAAAATTGAGAACCTGCATCTGAGTTTAACTGTTAGGATTTTTAGATGACATCTCAGATATTGATATGTTGAACATAGCTAATCTGATAAATCAATTGGTGAACCAAGAAACTAACAAAATGCAATCATGTGTAGTGTGTGTAAGTTTTGATTAAAGTCTAACACTAGGAGCAGAAACTAGAACTTGCCTAAGTAGTCTTGCTTGAATCTGAGAATACCCGGATAGGAAAGGATCAGTAGGCCATTTTTGTTAAACCAGTAAAAAAAGCCAAAAATAAAAGAACCAAATGAAAAGCTTATCACTTGAACCCAATTTAAGCCTTAAGTCAGTCTTTGTTCTTACCCAACATATAACATATCCTTGGTTCTCCGAAGGTACGATATCACAACTCAGGCCAAAATCCTAAGTTAAGGGTGATTGCAACCCGAACAGAAAGAAGAAGGGAAAAAGAAGGTTCGACCAGTGAGTTAAGTGCATATCAAGATTGAAAAAAAATAAAAATGAATAATAATAGCTATTGAATCGGGCTGAAACAAGAAAAGAATATGTGAAAATGACATTTTGGAAAACTGAGGGATTAGTCACTCATAAAACCAAATCTCCATTCCCTAGCCCCGAGCCTATGTTACAAGCCGACAAAGTCCTACAGTGATCCTAGTCCGGGTGTTTGAAAGATAAAGCGTAGAAAGCAAGGGCAAGCCTATGGTAGTTTGTTGTTAGTGTTAGAAATTCATTGAGAGTGTGAGCGTAGTACTCAATCCCTACCATTATGAGCGAGGGACTTCTTTAGTGAGAGGACACAGTGGTTGCATTTGGAAGTAGATTGTGTGAGCTGATGATTCGCAGATATAAGCATGATTGACTGAAAGTAATGAGATGTCATGTATTGATCCTTACATGTTAGATTCAGAGGTTTGGGGTACAAATTGTGCTTGAAATAGTTGATGCGTAGGGTCAGAAGTCTGTAAATGATGTGAGTACTGATTGTAGTTGTTTTGCTCATCACTTGAGGACAAGTAATGGTTTTAAGTTGAGGGTGTTGATGTGCCGTGGAATCGTGGCACATTTGACGCTTAAGAACTATGAACTAACACTAGAATTAAGTGAAATTTTGTACTATTTGATAGGTTTGTTGAATGTGCAGGCAAAAGTCTGGTTAGTATAGAAAATGGAAAAGAAGCTGCAAAATGATGATGATTCAAGTAACGTTTACGGTCAACTCCAAGGACCGTGAACTCCATCACGGTCCGTGGTTGAGTTCGTGACAGTGAAGCAGTGCAGGCCTTGAGAAGATGAAGAGGAATAATAACCAAGTGAAAATCACGGAAGGTTCCACGGGCGGTAGCTCTTACCACGGACCGTGGTACCTACCGTGGAGTTGAACCAGTGTGAAAGCAAGAAAGAGTTGGAAGATTATTGAGATCCCAAGTGAAGACCACGGACACCATCACGGGTCGTGGTTCTCGCTACGAACCGTAGTGCAATTCGTAGTCCTTGTTTCAGTGGGTATCATTGAAGACCTAAATTTGAGAAGACCACGGAAGGCTTCACGGACCGTGAAGCCCTTGACGGGTCGTGGGAGTATCCGTGAAAATGCTCGACTATTCAGTCCTAGTTCGATTAGGACTCAGTTTTAATATTCTATTTTTGAACTACTTTAGGTCATTTTTTGGAGGAAAAAAAGAGGAGGACGTTTCACGACAAAAAACACAGTATTATTCTAAATTTTAGATTTTGGATCGAGAATAATTTTACGAGTTTGACGTTTGGATTTCGATTATCAGATTATTAAGTGATTGTTGATTTACCAATTATTTTTGTAAGTATTTCTTAACATGTTTTCATTATCCAGTATTGATTCTTTACGTGTAAATATGAGTGGTTAAATACTAAAACTGGGTGTGTGAGATCTATGACGACATTTTAGTTGCGATTCCGTAAAATGAGTAAAAGGCAATCTTTGTTTACAATCTATAGTTTACAGCTTTCATTATCATTTTAGTGTATTGAGTGCACGCTTTAGACAAGCCTGTATCTGGTGTTTGTTCGAGAGAAAAGCATCAGTTAGGAAAAAGTTGAACTAAGTAAATGAATTGGAGTTAAAGCTGGAGTTCAAGAGAAGAGATCTTTAACACCATGTCAAATCAAGCGAAGTCAAATATCGATAACACTTTAAGTTCGAGAGAATTAGAGTGAATATTGTCTTAGTAGACTGAGAAGCGTTAGATAAATTCAACTTGCAAAGGTTCTGTAAACATTGATTGACCTAACACTCAATTTACGGGAGAGCATTATAATCGACGTCATAGTGACCACAAAACCTGGTTGCTTTAAACTAACTGAATCAATTTACAACAAGATAGTCTGTGAACTGTTTATCTAAGTTTTGACAGCAAATGTTGGTAGTACAATACATTTAAATAAAACCCAATTTATTTTCCGTATCATTTGTTTAGGAAATGGTAACGACAATTGAGTAAATGCGACAGTGAAACTTTATCTTTAAAGAAATTCTCTGTGGGATCGACCTCAACTATAGTTGAGTTCTATAAATTGACAACGACCGGTTGCACTTCTTATTTGAAGTGTAAGTTTGGACGTATCATATGTATGCAAAGATACACTATAACTCTGAAAATGTATGTAAAAATACAATAAACTATGTCTATAAGAATACAATTACTTCTGTGGAATTTTCTCTAACCGACAACCATCACGTAAGAGCTATTGTGATGATATAGCATTTTACCTCACGCTGTCAGGGCCGTCCTATACCTTGTTAGGGGTATAAAACCTGAACTACTAAGTGGATCCACTAGTCTATGCTAAAAAGCACTAAAGGAATCATCTAAAAAGTATGACCCTTTTCTACCCATGGTGGCTACATGGTTTATGGGGGCTGTGAGTTGTCTAAACTCTCCCCCATATCGGTGCTCAATACTACTCCCAAAAATAATATAATATTAGCTCTTATATTTAAAAACATACTTCTTCTGTGATTTGAGATTAGTTCTCAAAACTTAGCTCAAAGGCTATCTTGGAAATCAAAGTTTCCCCTCTTGCTTCATTTAGAAAGCGATTACACTTTTTAAAAAACTAGCCTGAAGGCTCTTTGGAAATTGAGGTTTCCTTTCTTGTTTAAATGTGAAAACATTTTAAAATCTTTGGGAATACATAGTCCCCATATACTTTTGAAGAAATGAACTTCAAGCTTTACTCTTTACTCTTTACTCTTTACTCAACTTGAACTCTAAGTCTTAAAACAAAGTTAAAACATTTGGAAAAGACTTTTGGAAGACTGTAAGAACTTCTCTTGACTTTGATCTTAACTGCTCTTGACTTGACTCTTAACTGGTCCTTGAATTGAATTATTGATTGAAGGATTGTGATTGGAAAGATCTTATGGTGTTTAGGAATGATTTTAGATGGCTAAACATGAGAAAAGACCAAAAATCAATATTTGAGGGTGGATCCGCGATACGGAGATATATTTAATTTTTAGTTTTGAAAACAACTTTTGAGGCAGAACGGTCTGTGACCTCTCCATGATGCGAAACTATTTTTCTCAGTTCTAGGGAGTGGGTCCGCGACGTGGAGGCACGTCCAGATATCGACAGACGAAATTTCTTCTTCGTTTTTTAGCTCTAAACCCTTTAAACTCCATGGGTCTTTTCCCCAAATACTTAGAATCGATTAAATGTTCAAAGTACATCAGATTCTACTCAAAATCAATCCTAAAATCACGGATTCGGATTAAACAACCCCTCAACAATTTCAATAAATCAATAATTTAATAGAACTTCAACAAACCCATCAAGAACTTTATTTCTAAGCTTTCAAGAAGTTAAATTCGCTGAAATAAATCATGATTGGTGCATGGGTGAACTAACCCAACGCTATGTGATGTCACATACCTTGTAGGGATCACCCCCGACGAAATCCACAAGCTAATCTCAACGAATCTTGAACGAATCTTGAACGTTCTTTTCCTTTCTCCTCTTTTCTACTTTCTCCAAGCCCTATCGTGAAATTCACTTTTCTAAAACTGACTGAAAACTGAATTTATCCCAATTAAACTCCTAAAAACGAATTAGAATAATTAGGTAAGGAAAAGACTAAAATACCCTTCCAAAATCCGGTTTTAGACTTTCCTTATTTGAACAGCCCAACTTCCAAAGGTCATAACTCACTTAAACGAATTCAGAATCGTGCAAACTCAGCGGCGTTGGAAAGATTATTCTAAGATATTTCCTACCATATATGGAAGTAACTCTAACTCATCCTGAGCTAGAAGTTATGTCCGTTTGAAGTTGGTCAACACTCAACTTTTTCCTAACTTGAACAAATTTCCAGATTTCCATTATTTCCAAAAATGACCATTTCCAGTTCTTAGCTTCTTCCTAGCTATTTCAAATTGCGAGATGTTACAAAAATGAGCTAGTTGTTGACTTTATCAGTCGCTGGAGAAGCTTGAGCCTCAACCGCAAAGATCGCCTTAGTGAAACTTCTAGCATTGAAATGTGCATGCAAGGCATGAATTAGGGTCTTCACTACATCTTGCAAGGATTAATGCCCAATTCATTCGAAGAGTTGACAACTTGTGCACATGACATGGAATTAAGCATGACTTTAAGAGAAGATCAATGATCTCCTGTCTATGGACCTCATGAAGATAAAGATATAGAAGAACTTAAAAGTGGAGGCAAGTCTGCATCGAAATATGACTTTGAAGAGTCAATTTATATCTTGACGCTCGTTAATGCATGAGCTTAAACTGCAACTTACAATGCTTCTTGCCGCATGAGCCTAAACTGCAAGTTACAATGCCCCTCATTGCATGAGACTAAAATGCAAGTTATAATTCTCCTAGACGCACGAGTCTAAACTGTATATCACAAAGTTCTTCAAATTTGAGCTAAATCTTTAAGTTTAAAAGCTCTTCAAATTTGAGTTAAATCTCTAAGTTTAAAAGTTTACAAATTCGAGCTAAATCTCTAAATTACAAAGCTCTTCAAATTTGAGTTAAATTTTCAAGCTAAAATGCTCCTTCAAACACGAGCTTAAACTATATGTCACAAAGCTTTTCAAATTTGAGTTAAATCTTTAAATTACAAAGCTCTTCAAATTTGAGTTAAATTTTCAAGCTGAAATGCTCCTTGACAATAAAATATTAATCAAGAATGGAAAAGTAATGCAACAATCGTATTTATTGATTTCAAAGTGCGAGAATTACAATCTCTATGATTCCTCTGATTCGTCTTTTCAGATATAAATTCAAGGTCTTTTGAGCTTGATCTTGAATTTTGAATTCGTTCTTGGACTTTAATCTTAGATTCAAGGGCTTTTGGAGCTTGTTCTTGATTTTTTGATGAATTTGAACTTGATCTTGATCTTGATCTTGATCTTGACTTTATACTTGAATTCAAGGGCTTCGAGCTTGAGCTTTAATCTTATAGTCTTGATCTTGATTTGTGGATTTGATGAACTTGATGTGGACTTGAACTTGATTATCTTGATCTTGGATTCAAGGGCATTGGAGCTCGTCTTGAATCTTTGATGAATTTGAACTTGATCTTGATCTTGACTTTATACTTGAATTCAAGGGCATCAAGCTTGATCTTGAATCTTGTAGTCTTGATCTTGATCGTTCTTGAACTTGAACGCTTGAATTCTTGAACTTGTACCTTGTAGAGAAATCTGCGGCTTTTGATCCACGAGTT
Source organism: Solanum chiquidenum (assembly GCA_029582725.1). Classification (NCBI taxonomy): domain Eukaryota; kingdom Viridiplantae; phylum Streptophyta; class Magnoliopsida; order Solanales; family Solanaceae; genus Solanum; species Solanum chiquidenum. The sequence goes on along the minus strand of JAJOOS010081063.1, from coordinate 14,559 downwards.
TTCTCTAGATTCTTGTTACAATTTCTAGTCCCTTTTCTGAATTATGAGGTCCCCTACTTATAATCTTAAAATAGAGGAGTTGTGATAGGAACATGATTCCTTCGGCAAATCAGATTTAAGTTACATGACATATGGTCTTTATGGAATGGGCTTTAATTAAATTCATATTTATTATATTTAAATTATTAACTCAATTACATTAATCCGTAATATTTATTTAGACTAATATATTTATGAATTTAATATAATCCGAATCATTTTATAAATTTATATTTAATAAACTTAAAATAATTACATCAATATTTTTTCATTTTATTTCTATTATTTTGACCATATATATTTTTGTGTTAGTCTACGTTTTCCCAACATGGATTTGATGACTTTCAATTTATATTTTTATTAAATAAAAACAGACAACAACTTTTGTTGAGATCTTATCAATAGTAGTAATAATAAGATAACAGTAATTATTATTATAAATAATTAAACGAAGAAGGGTCTAAAATACCCCTCAAGTATTTGAATTGGTACAAAATTATTCTCCATCCACCTATCGGCCCTAAAATACCCTCGATGTTAATCAGTTGACTCATAGTTGCCCTTATTCCTAATAGCTCCCTTAAAGTAGAATTATTAAATATTTGTTTATTATATTGCTTAATGTGATTGGTCCAAATTTAAACCCTTCTCAAATAAATAATAAACATGATATTTTTCAAAAAAATATTTTTCTATAGAATCACTTATGATTCATATTTTAACCCGATACATTTGAAAATAATATTGAAAAATTAATTTCATGATATCTTCCTATTGACCTATTTTAAATCAACCCCAATTCATTATAACATAACTCAACTCATAAATGGGGATCCAACTAAAATCCAAACTTACCCCGACTGATTGTCCATCTAAAACTATTATTATTTTCATTAATATAAAAGTTTCTCTCAATTATCCAAATGTCTTGTTCATTTTCTGTTTTATTCCCTTTTTAATCTCTTATTCTTAATTAGGATATCCGGGACTCAAACTTGAAATGAACTCACGCGCGCGCACACACACACACACACATATATATATATATATATTCTTTTAATTAGTATTATTGTCATGATGGGATGAGGGTGAGATAAAAGAAAAGATTATTTTTATTCTTTTATTTTTAATTTTGGGTACAAAAAAAAATGTAATATTTGTACATATTTGTTTGATTAAGTCATCTTTTATTGAACTAATTATTTCTATATGAATGCATCATTACTTTCCTCCCTTTTTTCTCTTTCATTTATCATAAATTAAAAAAAAATTGTGGAAAAGTTCCAAATTGAAAAAAAATTATGAAAGAGATAGGAAGTGAAGTGCCTGGGAGGGAGTAGTTTAGAGAGTAGATGCCTAACATTTTTATAATTTTAAATTTATTATGAAATTCAAAATCAAGTCAATCATGTGAGCTTAATTATATATTAAGTAATTTCAAATTATTTTAACAGAAAAAGGCCTAAAATGCCCTTAAACTATGAGATTCGGTAAAATATTACCCTTCATCCACCTAATGAGAGTGATCGTTAGACATAAAGGTATTTTTAAGCCGAAAGATAGACGTCAGGGGTATTTTTAAGGTCGATAGGTTGATGAAGGGTAATTTCGCACCAATTCAAATACTTAGGGGCATTTTAGGCCCTTCTCCGTTTAAATTATTATTATTTGTTAATAAGTGTAATATTTTTTCATTCTGATTAATTCATTTGAAGAGTCCAACTATCGTATTAAAAATTATTTTGTAATATCTCAAAATGATGAGTTTTATAAAATAGTAAAGCTCATGTAGAACTCTTCGGCCACAAATTTCTATTTTTAAGCTAACCGATTTTTTTTCAACTAAAAGTCTAAAATTCAAATAATTTTTCTTTTTCACTTAAAAGTTTTTATTAGCTTTTTCTTAAAATTATCAAATGACTTTTTCATAGCTTGCTACTTAGCTTACCTACACTGCAAACTACTCCTTTTTATTATATATACACCAAAGATATATAGATTATATTGGTAGCGATAACAAAAAAAATTGCGATCCCTAAGGGTGATAGAGTTGTCCAATTGCGTAAAATCATGGATTACCGCGGATATGTTTGCCACGTTAAGAGTGTGTGTGGGGGACCTTCTGAAAATGGAATCCACGAGGTCTATAATGTTAGCCTCTACCCGTATTTTGTACTATTATATTATGCACCATCATGCAAAAATAAGGGCAGTGGGGACAAAAGAAAACAAGACAGACGTGGTAGTAGTATTTTTTCCTTCGTACGTTTCTTTAGATTGATCAATTAATAATTCACAATATATATATATATATATATATATATATATATATATATTTTCGTCACATAGTCAGTGATAGATTCAGAATTTTCATTAAGGAGATTTGGAAAAACAAAACAGTTCTTAAGATTTGAGGTTTGAACCCCTCAACTACTAAACCAACCTCTAATCTTATATTCAGGAGGTTCAAAATCAATATATAAACATAAAAATTCTAAAAAATACCTTAAATATATAACGTAATTTTTTGCCGAGGGGTTCTCTAGATCCGCCCCTGCACACAGTTATCCTAGGATGAAAAATTGAAAATTTAAAAATTATCTAAAAACAAGACTGCTTTATTTTTTTATTTTTGAATTGACAGGTTAAGTACACGTAACTTAAGACGCATTGTCATATCTTATCACATAAAGAGTCAATTCTGGTTGCTTTTCACCCACAAGAAGTGTGCTAACTCTCCACTTCTTCTTCTTCTTCTTCCTTTTGATTTGATTTTAGAACAAAGATAGGAAGAAGAGTTAATTAATTATGGAGCCTAAATCAGATGATGGCTCCTCAAATATAAGAGTGCGTCTACTAGACAATAATGGCAGAATTGAAGATAATACTATTTCAGGACCAACTTCTTTTTCAAGAACTTGTTTCAATGGACTCAATGCTTTGTCAGGTTCTCCTCTTACTAGTTTCTATTTTTCTTCTATTCAATTATAGGCGGAACTAGCTTATTTATTATGGGTCTGACCTATCCCCATAATTCTGATCCAAATTCTTTATTTTTATTTAAAAAATTATTAAATATGTATAATTATAAGTTTAAAACTTAATAACTTTTAAAAAAAAATCTCAAACCTATAAGCTCTAAATCTTTGCTTCACTCTCTCTTTCAAATAGGTAAGCTTGCAATGAGTAGTGTAAGCAAAAAAATTGTGAAGGGAGCCAACATAGAAAAAAAATGTGGCCATGAGAAATTGAACCTCAAACTTTTGCACACTATTGCCACTAAGCTATCCCTCTATATACAACAGAGTATTTCGTTTTTTAATTAATTAACCATTTTAAAGTAGACCACATTAAATAAAATATACAAAATGTAGATGTGGTGATTCAAACTTGGGTATTATATACATATTGGGCACACTTTTACCAATGAGCTACGACTCGTTGTTGAGGGTTTTTAAAATGCTTAATATATCAATATAAAGTAAAATTTGGCCTATATATAATGTAATTTTTTGGTGAAGGGTGTTCAATTAGAAGAAACCGGTGAATCTTTTTCTTTGTGATTACTTTTCAACAAATGACTTTAAAGTATTTTTTTAATATAATAATTTAAGTGTTAAATATTTATTTTATATGTAATGAGATCAATAGACTTTTCTTTTAAAAATTTGAATTTCAAACAAAAACAATTGGGATAGAGGTTATTATGTACACCTATATACACCTTTCATTTTATTTTATCTGGCTCAACTACCAAAACTAAATATTTTATTTTATTTATCCATTTTAGCCTTATTTATTTTTTAAAAAGTATATATTAAGGAAAATAACAAATAATTTAAAATAACAATAAATTATTTGAGACATAGGGAGTATACTGTAGGAAAAAAAGAAATAGGTAAATATGTTGGGGGCTGAAATAATGTCTAAGTTGTTCATTTCAACCTTGTAGTTATAGTTATATGGGTTCGAACCTTGCTGATTGCACTACATTGTCCATTTTTTATTTTGTAATTATACTACAGACTTTTATTAACCTAATAAAATAGCCCTTGTTTTAAAACAAAATGTGTTAAGTTGCGTAAAGATGAGCCGGCTCTACACGTTTTTGTTATTTGGGTGATTAGCCTTTCGCATGTTCAGGTGATCTTGGAACAATTGTTGTTTCAATTTGTCTATTTATTTATTTTTTACAAAAAATGTACTCTTAGGTTGTTAAAGCACTCAACGTACCAAGTTAGGAATAAAAACTAATTAAAAGATTTTTTTTCTTAATAACACAGTAGCCTAAACTTAAACTTGGGACCTGACGGCCCTAAATAAAGGAACTTACGCTAATTATATAAAATTTATTTAAATTAATTATTGATATTTTAATTATTAAAATTCATATATAAGAAAAATACAACAATAACTATAATTATGTCACTAGACTTTTCTTTCACAAAAAAGTTCATGTGACAGATTATGCCAAATATGGGTTGTGTCAAATAGCACCTAGCTTCCTAATCATATCTGCTGTCTCTGTGCTTTTTTGTTTGTTTGTTGTTTTGTGTTTTAAGTAGTAGTATTGATATTTGGCACCTATACCTAATTTGACAATTACAAAATATAAATTTATCTTTTCAAGGTTTCGATTATTGGCTGATTGAGACATTTCTTAGTATATTACTACTAATATTATATTGTTTCTTTTCCGTCAGAATTGACTAACATACGTACTATTAATCACTACTACATAAATTGGGACAGAGTATATAGTAATCTTAATATTTCAAAGGCATAATTTGTACATAACAATTAGATGCTTTTTTGGTCAGGAGTTGGCATACTTTCAGTACCTTACGCATTAGCATCAGGAGGATGGTTAAGCTTAATATTTCTCTTCATTATCGCTATATCAACCTATTACACTTCCTTATTAATTCAAAGATGCATGGACATTGATCCAACCATAAGAAATTACCCTGACATCGGGGAACGCGCCTTTGGAACTATGGGAAGAATGCTTGTCTCCACTACGATGAACGTTGAACTTTATATGGTTGTAACAGGTTTCTTGATTTTAGAAGGAGATAACTTGCAAAACTTAATCGGAGACCACATACAACTTCAAATATTTGGACTTGATAGAAAACAATGTTTTGTGATTATTATAAGTCTTATTATTCTGCCTACAGTTTGGTCGAACAATATGAGCATCCTTTCTTATATATCTGCAAGTGGAGTGCTGGCATCTATTGTGTTACTTGCATCTATTTTATGGGCTGCTTTATTTGATGGGATTGGATTTCAAACAAGTGAAACTCACTTTATTAATTGGAAAGGGATGCCAACTGCTATTAGCCTATATGCCTTCTGTTATTGTGCTCATCCAGTTTTCCCAACCTTATATACTTCAATGATAAATCCAAAAAAGTTCTCTAAGGTAACATCACTTTTTTCTATTTTTAGTATAATTTGACATGTTATAACATATCGTCTGTTTTACTTATTATAATTTGACATGTTATAACATACATAGTTTAACTTGTTGTAGCATGTTGTTTATTTTATTTACCATGTTACTAAATTTACTAACTATAGGAATTACCCCTTTCGTCTCAATTTATGTGGCACTAGATGATTTGATGACATTGAAATTTGTGGTCTATAATATTATTATTTGTGTGACTATAAACAATTTATTAAGAGTTAAATTGTTTTTAATTATAGAAATCAATATTTTTTTAGACGGTTTAAAAAGAAAAGTATGTTACATAAATTGAGACTGATGTTGTAATTTGTAATTATCTTTTTATGTGACTTTGATAGTCTAAAACATTATACTTCTAAGAAATTATATTCTTTTTCGGATGACTTATTATTGGAATTAAAATATTATATTTATTTATATGTTTAAGAAAAATATAAATATTTCCAAAATTAGGTCATAATGTATGTATCGAACATAAACTTTGTTACTTTTTGTCTTTTTATATGCTGAGTAGTACTCCTCTGTTCCTAATTAATTATTCATTTTTCCTTTTTTAGTTGTCCCTAAATACTTGTCTATTTTGACAAATCAAGAAAGGACAAAAAAAATTTACCTATTATACCCTCAATTAATTACTTTGAAAAAGATAAACTTTTTGAAAATCTTAAGTTTTTAATTTATCTACATCATAATTAATAGGGGTAAAATGGTAACTCACTATGTCAATAATTATTTTCTTAATAGATATGTCAATTTAAAAGTGGACAAGTAATTAGGGACACAGGGAGTACCTACTAATTAATTTTGTTGCTAAAAATCATTACTTGCAGGTGATGTTTGTTTGCTTTCTACTTTGCACCATCAGCTATACATCAATGGCTATTGTTGGATATCTGATGTTTGGTCCAAGTGTATTTTCCCAAATAACCTTAAACCTCCCCACCAATAAAATCAGCTCAAAAGTTGCAATTTACACCACACTAGTCAATCCAATTGCAAAGTATAGCTTGATGATAAAACCACTAGAAAATAGCATTGAAAATCAACTTCCAATTCATTACAAAACAAGGGTATGCATCCTACTTATAAGAACAGCTTTAGTAATTAGTACTGTCATTGTAGCATTAGCTATCCCCTTTTTTGGATATCTCATGTCACTTGTTGGAGCATTTTTGAGTGTTACAGCTTCCATAGTACTACCATGTTTGTGCTTCTTGAAGATCTCTGGGATTTATCAAAGACTAGGATTTGAGCAAGTATTTATAGTGGGGATTGTGATAATGGGCATAGCCATTATGCTTGTAGGTACTTACACTTCTATGTTACAAATTATCAGTCATTTGTAAGTGAAATATTTCACATACTTTTCTCATGGATTTGATTTTTATATATATGTCCTAATAACTACTCACTTCCTTTTAATTAGTGCGTCTTACTTTTCGTTTTATTCCGTTTAGAAAACAATGTTTTTCTTTCTTTCTGGGCAATGTTCCGACTCCCAACACACACACAAGTGTATGCGGTCATCCAAATAGTACAGACTGAATTAGTACGAATATCTTACCCAAGAGACTTGTGATTTAACAAAACTTAAATTAACCTAGAGAGAAATTTGAATTTTATTTATTTCTATGAGTAAAATTTCCAGACAGAAAAAACAAATAAATGTTGTAATCACAATTCGAGAGAGATTCCAGGGTTACAACTTTGTTTCACAATCATGTAAAGCATTTGATTTCATCGACTAGTTTATTTATCTAGTTGTTGATTTACAAGGTTAATAACAAGATTATCATCTTCCAAGCCTCCAATTGTCTATATAGATTGACCTAACACCTACATCATTGAGCGGGGATATGAAAAATCACTCTGAATGCATTTATATCTGTTAGGCAAAGCTATGATTGTATAGTGATCAGAAAATATACTCTTTCTTATAATAGGTCTGATTTTACATATTATACATATCTAACAATATATACTCCTTCCTAGAATAGAACTCTAACCCTAAAATTGTATAACTATACGTATTTGTTTTCTATTGTATCACTAAATTAATAGAGAATACTATTTCACAAAATCTTACGTCCCTTTAGCATAGTATCAAGAACCATCGTTTAATATTTTTTCCCCGTGCTCTCTGCTTTCTCTACACAGTTACTTGCTACCTTCTTGTGTTCCTCTTGTCTGTTTGTTTATTTGCACAGGTATCCTGTAACTTATTTTTCTTTCTCGGTTGTACTTTGTCTATTCAATAAATTCACAATCATCCTCACACGATTTGCTCTCCACAAAATTGGATGGTTCCAATTTTTCTCTATGCAAATTTCACTTTGGAATTTTTGTTCATGGAAAGGTCCTTTTTGGGTGGTTTGATGGTTCTGCTCATCCACCAACCACTGCAAAAGAGTTGGATATGCACCTTGAAATTGAATAATGCAGAGGTAATCGCTTGGATCCTAAATTAGGTACATGTTGATATAGCTATGGGACTTAGACCATTTAGTTTTGCTTTAGAGATGCGAGGATTAAAAATTGATGTTACATATGGGTAATTGTGTTGTTCAATAGTGTTAAAATTCATGGTAGGCTAGGCCATCTTCAATGACACTAATTTTCTTTCAATCTCATAACATCGGTTCATAAAATCTCATTTCAGTCTCATATATGTGCATAACTAAACAACCCAATACCTTACACTATTCTCTCTTTTGAGAAGAATTAGGGCAAATAGATCCGACCCATAATCTCTTTTTTCAAGCAAACTACAGACATCAAACCTAAATTGCAAGTATCAAACTAATTACCCACTCCAATCAATCTCTTTCGAGCATCAATCGGAGACCGTAAATAGGATTCAGTTTGCAACCTTAACCCATAAGTTAACCCCATGCTAATTAGCCCAACACTTTGGGGTTTTAGCCACTCATCACAATAGAGCAAAACACAATATCCACTACATTACATCAACACTCAACCCCATGTTGAACCCCTACACTTTGGGGTTTTAGCCACCCATCACAAAATGTAAAAAAAAATATACCTTTCATGAAAGTAGCCATGGGTGATATGAAATTAAGTAATTATAAGCAACACTCACTTTTATTTCAACTTCAAATTGTAAATTTCAAGAGTGAAGTTGAAAACCCCAAAACTAAAGATGTTCTTCACAATGTAAAATATTTCTCTCTCTAGAAAGGAAAACTCTCAGCTAAAGACTAACTAAAAATTCCCTTCCAAAAACTCTTCTATGAGAAACTCCCATTTTCTCTCTCCTTTGGGCTATTTATAGTTTTTCAAAATTTGTCCCAAAATTCACTGTGTGACCAGTTCAGCGATGTTAGTTAGACTCGCCAAGCTAATTTAGTGGATCATTGTTTGCTTCTTAGATCGCATTTCTCTTGCTTTAGGCTCCATGTGTTTGAACCTCATTTGGTGAGCTCATATGAGTTTGTCTTTCACATTCAGCAAATCACCGAGTACCACCTTTGTTCGCCCTTTAAGCCTTCACTTTTCCTCAAAGTCCTATCGCCTTTGGTAATGGTCGTCATGTTCTCCCTTTGAGTTCGGCAAGTCGTATTTCCTCTTTCAGTTTGTCAATTTGCCTCAATTAATTCAAGTGTTAGACTGTAACTTTGGGTGAGATCGTGCCAATTGGTGATGAGTAGTAGATTTGCACTCACTTAAGGTCCATTTAGCTCAATAATTAGTGTGCGCAATGCCTAAATTTGTCCTATTCTGATAGAATGTTGATGATTTGCAGCTATGAAGGAAAATGGACAAGGCAAGGACTGATGTTTGAAAGAATGGCCAAAAATACAAAAAGAAGTGCAAAGTAAACATGGTTGATCGCCTAACACGAAGGGCGGATCGCCAACTGAGCAGGACCTCACCCTAATTGATAATGCATAATACTTGTGTCTATCAAAGAAGGTTGGTGAACTCCAGTAGAGGCGGTGATGTGCCGAATGTGAACGGCGATCCTGATGCACATGCCCAAAGTGACAGTGTGCAAAGTAACGATTTAATACTTGAAAGGTGAACCAAGTTGGTCCTCGGTGATTCACCAAATGTGATAGGTTGACCCAATCGAGTTCGTCAACTGAGGTTCAAACACCCCAAGCCTAGAGATTATAAGGCGAGCTGAGGAGAGAAGGGCAACTCTCCGAGCAAGTTTGGCGAGCCTGACTAATGTTGTCGAGTCAGTCGTAAAGTGGATTTTGTGCAAAATTTGTGAAAGTATAAATATCCCAAAGGATACAATTTTTAGAGAGTTCAAAATATAACTTAAGAAGTTCTCTTTTGAGAGTTGAAGAGAGTCTAAGAACATTTTACCTTTGAAGAACATTTTTCTAGCTTTTGGGGTTTTACAATTTGGAGTTTGAATTTGATAAATTGAAGTTGAATTCAAAGTGGGTTTGTTCTTAATTTCTTGATTTCATTTTACCCAAGACTGCTTTCATGGAAGGTATAATTTCTTTACTTTTTGTGATGGGTGGCTAAAACCCCAAGATCTAAGGGTACTCAAATGGGGTTGGGTGTTGATTTAATATAGTGAGTATTTGTTATGCTCTATTTTGTTGTTGTTCATACATGAATTTGGTCTAATTACCATGGGGTTAACTCAAGGGTTAAAGTTGCAAACTTAATTCCTACTTCCGATTTTCGGTTGATGCTCGAAAGAGTTTGATTGGAATGGGTAACTAGTTCAATAATAGCAAATTGGTTTGATGCATGTAACTTGCTTGAAAGAGAGGTTATGGGTCGAATCTATTTGCCTTGTTCTTGAAAGAGAGAATAGAATAAGGTATTGGGTTGTTTAAGATTGACTTATAGATAAGACCGGAAAGAGATTCTATGCATAGATACTTTGAGATTGAAAGATGATTAGCGTCAATGAAGATGACTTAAAGTATTCATGAATATTCATCACTATAGAGCAACACAATTACCCCTGTGTGATATCGATTTCCAATCTCCGCACCCCTAGATTGTTTGTTCACTCTTGATTTCATCTAGTTTTTTAGTTTAATAATGGTAATTTATAATCAAAAATTTATATTAAGTTGTGGTATCATCCACCCAATTGTTCTTACTATTACAAATGAGCTAAATTAAAGTCCAAATTTCTTGATAAGGAATTCTCTACGATATATCATTCCCTGTGGGATTCGACCCTGACTCTTCGTTGGTTATTTTACTGACTATGATCACTCACTCTTTTAGTTGGCTTTGGAGGGTGATTTGAGTTTTGTCAATAATGGTGCTACTGCCGGGGAGTGGTGGTTGAGAATTCTAATTGAGAAATCAGATTTTAATCTTGTTTATTTGTAATCTATTTGTTGTTTGGAGATATTATTGGTTGATTTGCAGGTTGACAAAATGAGTGACAATGATAGTCACTATGGTCAAAACGACAACATGGGTAATCTAAATGACATGCCCATTAATGTCATTAAAACCACGAGAGCAATTCGGATACCTCTTACAATTGAAAAGAGTGTGTTTCACATCATCGAAACTATGATACATGGCTCCAGATAAAAGGAATTTGTTGGGGTCTGCCTCATGAGGATCCCCATGAACACCTTAGGAATTTCAAGGAGGTATGTGGACCATTTGTGTTCAAGAATATATCTCAAGAATCCATAAGGTTAAGGTTATTCTCGTTCTCCTTAAGGGGAGAGGCTACGAGATGGTTGACAGAGTTTCCAAATGATTCTATCATTTTGTGGGAAGAGCTAAATGATGCCTTCTTGGAGAGATTCTTTTCACCCTCGAAGATAGTTAAATTTCTTCTCCAAATCCAAAATTTCAAGTGGATTGGAGGTGAGCCTTTGTATGATACATGGTTGAGGTTCAAGAAGTTGCTCTTTCAATATCCAACGCATGACGTTACGGGAAATTTGTTGCTGCAGTACTTCTATTGCAACCTTGATTTAGTTAATAAAGGTGTGGCTGATTAATTAGTCCATGGTGTATTAAGTAGACAACCGCATGATGTAGCTACTTTGTTGCTTGATGATATGACTATGGTTAACCTAGCATGACATATGAGAGAGGACCAAGTGCCTATTATAAAAGTGGTTTAACCAAAGAACAAGTCGCTAAGGACCATGAAAGAGATGGAAACATGGCCAAAATGTTAACCTAAATCGATTTGTTTTTTAAACATGCCATGGAAAGTGGAATCAAGTCGGTAAATGTGGTTAGAACCAATAGTGAGCAGTGCCCGATTGATGCCAAATTTGAGGCATTATACAATGAGGAAGTTCAATACTTAGGAAATCAAGTTGGGGGAGGGAGGGGGGGTTCTCAAACCAATTATCAATGACAAAGTGGGAACCAAGGTTGGAACAAAGATAGAGATGGTGGTTGGAAAAACTGACGGGGTGGAAATTAGAGAGATAGAGAGATGGAAAAAGATAGGTATATGTATCCCCATGATCTTCCACTCCCAAAGTAACCTACTGGGCCAGAAGGGAGCAAGAATGAAGACATGCTTGCAAAGATCTACAACAAAGTTGAAGGGTATGATAAGGTATTGAAGGAATCGAGAAATGACATCTCCACTCTATCACAGACACTGACTTCTCACTCAGTTTCCATTAAGCAGTTGAAGACCCAACTGGGTCAAATTGTCACTCATATCAATCCAAGGCAAAAGGGAACATTGCCTGGTGACACCGTCCTGAACCCCAAAAATAATTGTTGAGTTTGAGCTGGCGTGCCACGACATTAAATTAGGTTCTTCTTGGGAGGAAACCAAGTCTTTACTTTTGTTTTTATTTCTTTCAAATAATGTGTGTTATGAGTGTAGGTTAAGAAGAAGTTGAAAGATTGACAAAGGAAGACTAAGTGATGCCAAGACCTAAATGGCGATGCACCGAAGGCAGTGTGCGGACTCATTCTTGTCCGCCTTTTGAGCTTGAATAGATGAAAAATTGTACTGTCGAAATCAGCGATCAGAACATCAAAGGGAGATTCGCCAAAGTTCACTACACAGACTTTATTAGGTATGCCGAATCAACCTTCATGTTTGGTGTTTCTTTAGGCATGTTGTGCGAGCTTAAACTCCAATTAGTCGAGATCGTCGAATGAGTCAGATATAAAAAGTCCAAGGTTCTTTTCAAAAATCAAAATCAAAACCTTTGAGATTTGAGAGCCTTTCAATTTCCTTCTCTTGCTTTGCATATTTTGAGTGTTTGTGAGTCTCCTGTGAGTATTTACAAAAAATTGAGGTGTGTATTTTCTTGGAGTTTGTGTCAACCCAACCCCGATTCCTCATTTTTCTCAATTATTTTCAACATTTAGGTTGGTTTTTGTGGATTGTCCGTTACCCTGTATACTAATGGACATACACGTGTCATAATCTTATTCACTGACCCGACATTAATTAAATATTGGATCGACGGATAAGATTGCGCCATGTCTCCTTATTTAGTCTTCCGTTAGAGTAAAGGGCATATATGCTCTAGTTTTTTTACGACAGGGGCACCAATGTCCCAAAAGTATGATGGAGGGTATCTGCATACCATTTACGATAGTTCGGGGGATATATTTTTCCTTTTTTCCTTAAATAATTAATAAATTGTAACTTTTAGTTTAAAGCGATGGACGACATCACTACCGATAATAAATAATTAAATATTAATTATGCATATATTTGATGCAAAAATGCACCAAAAAATGACGAACAAAGAGTCATTGTCCGTCATTTCTTCTAAAGAAATTTAAAATTTTGAAATGACGGACGTCGCTTTTTTGGAGTGACGTTGTCCATGTTTTTTGACTTTGTAGTTTTTTAAGCTCTTTTTAGTAGTGGTACCTTCTTGTTGGGTGCATGTATGTTTTCAGGTTGTTTGATGCGTGAGGAAGACAAATATTCATCATCAACTTCTACCTACTCTTTCTTTGAATGAAATTTATATCTTTTATTTCTTTAGTTTGTGTAAAATCGAATAAACGAGGTGATAAATGTAGTGAAGGGTAAAGGTCCAGATCAGTGGCGGAGGCAGAAATTCAATCAAGGGGGTTCAAAAAAAAAAGTTAAGTACGCTAATAATATCCATAAATAAACGGGTCGGATCATATATGAACGGATTGAATAACAAACGGGTTGACAAAAAAAATCCTTAGTTCAAATAATTTCTTACAATTACAAATTATCTTAAAAAATAAATTTAAAGTACATATCTATAAAATGATAATAAAGTAGCACAACTCATTCAAAAATTTGTACAAGTTCTTCAATTCCTTTAGAATTCTCTTCGGCTCCTAAAAGTGCAAATGAAGAGCAAACACAAATTTAACATTAGAAAGACTTACAATAAACACAAATCAAAGCAAAAACACTTCTTCTTCACAAAAATTCTTTTTGGCATAAAATGGCTTCATTACATTACAAATCTACACAACATTGAAGGGAGGTTAAGAAACCATCAAAACATAATTTTACATTTGAAAATGCAACTACATACATTATTACAATTGTATTCTACGAGGTTTCATATCTTGAAATTTCTTAATAATGACATCATTAGAAATATTATCAAATACATCTTTTTCTAAATAAGGCACCAAACAACCACTAAAAAAATCATCACTCATTTGACTCCGCAAATCATTCTTGATAAACTTCATTGCCGAAAAAGCTCTTTCAACGGAGGCAGTGGCAACTGGTAAAAGTAGAGCAAGTTTCACTAAGCGAAATACCAGAGGATAATTTGAATGTTTCTTTGCCTTAACTAATCTTTTGGAAAGATCACAAAGACCATTTAGATCGGAGAACCTTTCATCAACATCACGAACATCAATAATGTAACTTGCAAGTTGATTCTCAAGAATACTCATATTGGATTCATCAAAATCATATGGATATAATTCAGCCATTCTCATTACTTTTCTTAAGTCAAAACTTGAAAATGAGTTAATTGGATTCAAGCCAGCAATTCCATGGAGCAAATCGGTAGTCACCTCATCAAAACGATCATTAAGTTCTTGAAGTTGCCAATCAATGATATTGCAAAACACTTCAACACGAT